>JAUCBJ010005226.1:0-33160 GCA_032718475.1 Nemertoderma westbladi
AAGACGTAAAATAAAGACTACGGAGGTGGTTAAACATTGCTAAATAGACATTTTTAAGGGCTTGTTGTATGGAAATAACTGAGAAATTGATAAATCCGGCCAGACCACCAGTAAAAAAAGGTGTCGATCTATCATCATACCGAATTTCGTAGCATTTTATTGAAATTTGAAAAAATTAGGGGGGGGGGGGGGGGGGGGGGGGGGGGGGTGGGGGGCTCCGACCCCCTAAAAATTGTTGTTGTATTAAGGGTTGTACTATTAGAAGGTCAATAAGTAAATAAATTAACAAACTAGTTTCATTATCAGCATTATAATAAATTTCAATGAAATTAAAATCAGTGCAGCGATTATTTACAATAAAAGAGCTGCTTTGTTATAAAGCTACTAAGTTGGTAACAGCTTTCTAGTATCACACTTCAGCGCTTCTTTCATTCAATCGCTAAGCAGCCAATAAAAATAATATAATATTAATTATAGATTATTAGTATTGTATTATATTGTTTACATTGTAAATAAACTAAATAATATTATGTTACACATCTCAATAACGGTGTTATATTTTACTAACCGTTTTATTATTATTACAGTTCGATATATAACAACGCAATATTATTATTTTCAGTATATATATATTGTATATATTGTATATATCCAAATATATTTATATAATTATTAACAGTGCGTGCAGGAGTGCAGCTGGTATGGCGTGGCTCACTTGGTTAGATATGATTTATCGGTACAGCACCGCCGCTGATGGATTAATCTGTGGATCTCTATTAAGTGTGAATATAATTAATAATTCAAATACCAAACAAATTAATTATTGATGCTAAATATTTAATAATTTTTACTACAAGTGTGGGTGGGTTTATATATATCAATAATTCAATCACACGTAACAATAATTATCGCAATGAAATAATCACTGCTCACATTCAATCAGTACTTCGGATAATTTAAAATCTCGTTTTGAATCTCACTTACCAAACTTATTGTATTACGATGAGAGTTTAAAATCAAAACGTATAAATAATGTTTTTTCCGGAAAATGGTAAATACGATATTAACTTAGTAAAATGCTATAAAAATACAAACCGAAACTCAAATTTCACAAATAGGAAACGATACATACCGATTAATCTTTACTATGTCATTTGTCATCCCTATCATATTATTTCTATGCACTATTATTCACAACTCAATAGGAATAACACGTTCGTGGGGTCTTCGCGCAGCACGAAGTGAGCAAAGCCTTTTAGCATATGGGTACCATTAACGAGTTGACTGCCGTTAGTCAGATGTCTTCTACACAATACTCGTCCTCCTCATGTGCCTCGTTGCGTTCGTTCGTTTTTGATAAAACTTCCGACTCTTTCTAAACTTTTGACGGACTACATACATACCAAGTTTCGTTTAATTTCATCAAGGAATAACCGAGTTATTAGCGATCAAAAATTTACGACGACAGACGACGACAGACAACTCGCCAATGGCACCTATAACAGTAGATTACTTATTATCATTTTATACTGCAATATATTTAACCTACCACACGTTAACCACCGTCCGGATATACATAATTTCTTGATTTTTCAACGAAAAATACCGTGGGCTATCGGTTGCACAAATAGGAGTTATCAAAATATATTAAAAATTATAAATAAAAATAAAATGGAACTATGGTTTATCTTAGGCCGCTGCACTTCCATATATTTAACATTATTTTGTAATTGACTAGGCCTATGTAATTATATTTGCCTTTACCATTGACTGTATACTAGATAGAACAGGAGATATACATAAAAACCCGGTACCAGGACCATATGTAGTACGATATATATCCGAGCATATAGTTGTAACTACCGAAGCCGTCTGGACCTAATTTGGACCTAATTGCGAAATCGCGCAAAGGTCCGCGTCTACTAACGCATGAACTGTCCCTCGAATAGCTTACTCCAATCTTACAACAAAAATAATTCTCCGGAATGTCGGGATTGAACTCGATACCTAGAGATTCCGAGCCCCACACTCTGCCAACTGAGCTAGGGCTGGGGTAAAACAGACTGTAAACAAGGGGGGAAAACAATTACGAGGAAAAATGACCAGGGAGGGAGGAAAAACGCAGAGACGAAGGAAAAACGCAATAATGTATTTTTGTACCATACATATTTTTATTATAATTTTTATATATTTGTAATCCAGAGTACGCGCGGCAAACTATGGGAAGGCAAACCAGGATGTTGGACCATATAAGGCCGAAAAGATGAAACGGGAGCACCACCTCAGATAGAATACAATCGGGTCGTACACCCAGAAGTCGCGGCACAACCGGGGGTATAGCACTAAACCCAAATGCAGACTTATGCAGTACGAGTATTACCCCAGAACTGTAGGGAGAGCACACATAATAGAACACCCCTTATACGTGCAGGATGGGAGCAGAGTACCACAATATAACGCAGCGCAATACAGCACAGTACCAATGGAACAACAGTAGAACCCGCAGTTAATCTATGCAGCACCAATCAGCCAACCAGAACCCAATAGAGTGGTTAGCCAACATGAGGCCCTTATAGCGGCGAATGGGAGGAACCACCCAATAGCAGCCCTAAATGCGGCAAGAAACGAACAGCTAGGTGGAATAAATAATAAATTGGCAAGATAAAGTATTACGGCAACCCTACAACAGAGACCAAGTACAAGAACAATGGATTAATAGCCATAGAGATGAACAAAGACAGCAAGACAGGCAGCAACAGTTAGGAGTAGTACCCCAATTCCAAAGCGACCAGAGATTAATCAAAGTATAATGGGAGCTACCCTACAGGCCTAATCAGGTATCCATCAATCGGTCAATGGAAAATAGATCATGAAATGCAACTATAACAAAAGAGAATGAGCGAGAGGAGAATCATGAGAATAATAACCAGGTACACATGTCAGCAAGGTCTGCGAATGAGACAACGACGGAGACAGCGTTAGGACATATAGCTACGCTAGCAGAAGAATTGAAGAATAAGTTTGAACTACTTTATATGATCGTGATTTAATCATTTGTTAATTTCCAGGAATTAATGAGAATAATTATTTCAGTTTAATTTCTTAAACATATTATTTTCACAGTTATTGGGAATAGTTGGTAAGTATAAAGCAATAAAAGGTTAGTAAAACGAGGAGATAAGGTCGAAGTAAATATACAGATGGAACACAGTGAACACAGGTAATGTAAACGAAAGTATATGAGGTATATGAGTTGAGGCGATGAGAGAATTATTAGTTCGTAAGTTAAGCTAAAATGGGGAGATTTGGAGATTGCTTTGGAATTAACCTGTGTGTGTCAGCAAGCTGACAGGGGGGCGTGTTAGTGTAGTAATCCCAAACCAATATACGAGAATAACCGAGAATAAATGATACAATAAATGACATGATTGGGAGAGTAACAACCGGAGATGACTTAGTGGCTATAGCGTGAGTGATGGTATGACATTGTTACAAAGCTATCTAAAAGGTGTGAACGCATATTAGAATGTTAAATATGTATCAGCAGAACGAACAATGATGCAATAAACTACAGTGGGAATGCAATAATACAGTAAGGACAATCAATGCATTTGGTTATTCGTTACTATAGAAGGGGACCATTAGAACATAGGGGAAATACCAGGTCAGTCACGGCTGAGGAGAGGAAGTAGCTAGCAATTTGTATACGAAAGGTGAAGATGTAACCTATATTGGGGAGTAGTCAGATGTTGGTGCCAATTTATTGCGGTATAAAAGATTATGTTTTTAGGACAGTAGTTAATTCCATGGGTGCATTTCTAAAATAAATGTCACACCTCTCTCTCTCTCCTTACATTTATGTAACTTATATTGTATTATTGGTGATTACGCTACTTCGCACCGCACGTGCAATATAATTGTTTGTGAGACAATATTACTAGTGAATGCCATTATATTACAAGTCAACAAGAACCCTCTTATTTATTACACTGCTTGCGGGGTCTAACACATATCTTCGACTGGCTACTCGTTGGACCGACGGCAGTTTCCCTGAGCGAAACCGGAAGTCACGTGGGAAGGGAGGTAGGCATTTCTACTAGAGAGCGCCTGTGGAATCGTATAAGGGTCTTTCGAGAATCTCACCCACTCGACGAAAGATATCCCTCTGGTGACCTTTGCCAGAGGAGTTGAGTTCCCTTACATACGAGACACATTCGATTGTAGAAAAATGATAAACATGTCAAATGGACGTCTAATAGAAAACAGAGTTTGTTAAGAAACGACCTCGGGGGAACATTAATGGTAAGATTATATTGGTACTAAATATAGTAATATTTAAAAACTGAATGAGTTAAATTATACCACTTTAATAACGAAAATGAACCGGTAATAATTTCGTACAATATTGTGTAAATAATAACTAGATTAGCTGTATAATAATTTTAGTAGAAAGCAGAACACAATAAAATCGTAGACACAATTACATATTGCACGCCAATTCCTTCATCACAATTTCCAGATATTGATACAGTATTATTGGGCCCACCCAGTTGTCTCACTCACTCTCCTCACTGGTGCTGCTACCTTCCCCAGACGCACTAACATCGCCCTCCCCACTCAATATCTCCTCCTCGCTGGGCAGCTCTCCGGCGTCGGATTCCTCCTCCTTCCTGTAGGTGGACCTGGTCGTCGCCCTCCGTAACGGACGCTCTTCTTCCTCACTCTCTTCCGACTCCTCCTCGCTGCTTCCATCAGCCTCCCCTTCCACATCGCTGTCAACTTCTTCCTTAACGATCACCTCCTTCTTCGGTTTCACGAGTTTCTTACTCGGTTTACGTTCGGTATCGCTACTATCGTCGTCGCTAGACGACGAAACAAACTCCTTACTTATAGGATTGCCCTTCCGGGGGGACGCTGTAACCTTCCCCCCACCGCCCCCCTTCCCTTTGCCCCCTCGCTCGCCAGCCCCCTTACCCTTCTTCCTGGGCGGCGTACCCAGCAGCACTGGGTTCGGATTGTTCTCCTGGTACTTCCGCAACGTTTCCGCGTAGGCGATCTTCGCGACTTTAACCTTTTCGTCATATTCCCGCTTCTCCTCGCCGCTCACCTTCTTCCAACGCTCGCCGCCCATCTTCGCGATATCGACCACGGACGCGTTGGGCTCTTCCGCCTTGAAGGCGCTTCGGTTATCGTTCAACCACATTAGATAGGCGCTCACCGGTTTCTTAGGGGCATTCGGATCTTTCCTCTTTGATTTCTTCTCCGGAACTTCCCTCGTCTTCTTCTTCGTAAATTTCTTCTCTTTCACGACCTTCATTACCTTCTTTGGTTTCCTCTCCTCATCGGAACTTCCCCGTTTACGTCTCTTCTCCGACGGTTCATCCCCATCCGACGACGTCTCCCCCGCGTTGCTATCGTACTCTTCAGCTACGTCGCTCTCAGACTTGGGTTTAAAGTCCTCGTCCTCGCTATCCGAATCATCGTCAACATCCTCCCTCTCTTTACCTTCCCTCTTCATTCTCTTCATGTAGTAATCGTTGTCTTCGTCCTCGTCGCTAATGTCATCATCCCTGCCGACGACGTCGTCTTTGCTCGTCCGGTTCCGGACGCGTAAACCCCGCGAGTTAACGAAGTCGTACAGACCGCCATACTCCTCCTGGGGGAAGAGAATGTTTCATTAGAAATCTAATCAATAAAATTGCGAAAATATTGGCTACTACAGACAAAGTAGGAACATTATATCGGGAAGATGTTGTCGTATTCAATTATGCTATTCTCGAGTGAAAATATTTATCACGATGGTTAATAAATAATAGTAAGTGAAATAACTGATATATTTTAATTAATTAGAATTCATAATAGTAACTATAAAGGAAATATAGAAACTATAAATGGTTCACTTAAGGGAAGTCTTTACATTGAAGACCGGTTTGGTTTTGGTACAGAACTGTATTTGAACTCTTTGAAAAGTTTTCCCTCCTTAAAGTTGGCGCAGCGCGTCTGAGGTGCTCAAGCCACACGTTACAAGTGGAGGGGAGGTAGGTCGGTGGGAGCGACAGAGGCATTTTACAGATTTATAATGTAGATAGGACAATATGATAATGCTCTCCATAGCGAAAAATATTTCATTTATTAATATTAATTTTACAGATTTACCGCGCATAGAGAACTAAGAATAAAATTTATTAAAATGTATTATGAATTATTTTCATCCGTTTTTAAGTATCGCAAATTATTATCATCCCAGTCCAGATCTGAAGTGAAAAATCTATCTGCCTCTATTAGTAAGGATGTCAAACTCGGAAATATATCGTTATTGCTACAATCGAGGCGATTCAATTTTCTTGATGTTATTTCTTTGTGTATTATTGTGCAATTGGGAATTGTCTTCCCGGCGCTGAGCTGACAATGGTTATACAGATCAATAATTTCCGCTGTGATGTTGGAGATCTGTACAGTTGATTGTTGATTTACTAATATTTTTATATTATTCAATGTGCTGCCAACTTATAGCATGAATAATGCTTGCTGCTGAATATACGAACTATTACTATTAAAGTGCTCTTTAATGTGATTATT
This sequence comes from Nemertoderma westbladi, assembly GCA_032718475.1. NCBI lineage: Eukaryota > Metazoa > Xenacoelomorpha > Nemertodermatida > Nemertodermatidae > Nemertoderma > Nemertoderma westbladi. Next base: position 6,580 of record JAUCBJ010005226.1, read on the forward strand.
GTTTAATTATTGTAGTACCGGTTCTGGTATAAAGGTACTGGTCTGGTACATCACACAACAAAATAATGAAAATAAATTGTTTATCAATAAGAAAGAAACCCCCAACAAACCTTCTCTATGGAACTGAACGTGAAGGAACCCGCGTTCCGCGTTTCGACCTCGAAGTCGAAGAACCTACTGCTGCCGGCGGCGCGGGCGAAATCGATGTTGACAATCTCGTCGAATCGGATGTGGACCGGGGGCTTGTGGACGTACAAGAATCCCTTATCGAGGGGGTAGAGGAACCCGGAAGAGGCCCGATGGGAGCAGCTGATGGCAGCGGAACCGGGTGTGGCGCCCCGGAATCCACCCGGAACGGTTATCTTACGACCGATTAAACTCTTCATTGTCCGCGAGACAACCTCAAACAAAGTACCCGACATCTCCCTCTGCAGCTTCCCCTGGTACTTCGTCTCCAATTCCTCGTCTGTAACGTTGAGTTCTAACTCGATATCTTCGTCTTTATTGAATTGCAGGATCACGAAATGGTACCGAGTTTGTCCTTGTTTGATCGGAGGATCTAAAGAGATCACGAAGAACATCGAGCGGCCGTCTTTATGGGGAAGCAAGAAGAGTCTGAGCACAGTGTTGTAGGGGATCTTGTAGTCGTATGTCTTCCCGTAAAGGTGCAGGAAGGTCGAGTAGAGTTTGATCTCGTAGCGACCTCGGGGTGTTAGACTCGGCATGTCCGGTATCGTTGCTATCGCGTCTCCGGTCGCTTGCATTATATCCGCGTTAGCGACGACACCCTCATGAAGTTTCATGACGGTGTCGACGTTCTCGTGGGCGGGGATGTACAGTCGCATCTCCATTAGGGATATCGGCGAGTCGTCGCTCTGATGGAATTCCAGAGCGATCTCGTTCTTCCCTGGGGTGCTCTTCATAACGTTCTCAAGTGGAATTTCGAAGGAAGGTCGTCCTTCCACCTCAAAGGAAAGGACCTTCCCGTTGACTGAGGTCTGGCCCCAGTTCCAACCCTTTACCGACATCTCTTTAGTTTCTAATTCAATCTCACAATGTTTACCTAAATAATCCTTGACTGCCGAATAATCGGCCTCTTTAAATCCATCGAACTTGAGTAAATTACCGGCTTTCGTGTAGAACTTTAGTTCGTAGCAATGCGCGAGTTGCATCCAATGCAACACGTCTACATCGTGGTATCCGAGTTGGTCTACTTTGCCGGTTTTGTTGCTCTTAAAAAGGAGCCCATTCTGATTTAGTTTCAGTTTGCCGGGATGAATGGAGCCGCGTATTGGATGTTTAACATCGAACTCAAGGACATCCATTATGTGCGGAAATGGAAATACATAAATATGACTACAAAATACCGTACATGTACCGGTCGCCGCCGGTAAGCAGGTAAGGTACCCGGCCCGGATATTATCAGACTATTATGCTAGGCCTGCAGCCTGTAGGCAGCTAGGTAGAAGGTAGCCTACCGGTATGCCTCTTAAAGTCTTACACTGTTACACAAGTGTCAAGTATGAAGTAGGCCAACGGTGACGGTACTAGATTAGATTAGATATTTATTGACATTGTATATGTAACAACATATAAAGACGCGCACCGCAAGAACACAAAATATATGAAGGTACCGTTACATTGTCTGGTTAATATATGTTTAATGTAAATAGGGCGTGAGGAAGCAAATGCTTTTAAAGCCAGTACACACAATAAATAAATTTAACAGAGACATATGTAAAATATATATATGAAATTGTACTGTACACATAAATAAAATATTGACTGGGTTAAAACACGTCTTGTTTTAGGTAAAACTGAACGTAATCGGGACCGCACAAAGTAGTATGATAATAGGCTGGGAAAAAAAAAAATCGTTAGTTCAAATTAGTATTAAAATTCCCGGTCAGGATAGTCCATCGGCATGTATATAAGTTTATAAATTAATCTCAATACCGGGTCCGGGTGTATCAAGTTCATCAGGCCAAATTACAAAATTATAATATAAAATTAATGTCAGGAATAAAAGGCATATAAAAAGTATTATGAACTAGGTATTGTGGTATATAGGGTGATGAACAAATCATGTCCACCAGGAAGGGGTGAACTTTAATGGAAGGTTATGGTAATGTTCGTTTAGTCGGTGTTTAAAAACGTTCAGTGACGGCGACGATATGACGGATTCAGATAACGCATTCCACGGTTCTACAACTCGGAAATGGAATGTTGAGTTCCGCTGAAGTAGACGCGCTCTGGGTTTGGACAGTTTTTTAGAGTGTCCTCTGAGACCATCGCTGGGCGCGAGTGTGAGTACTGCGGAGCAGTCGACATCCTCCATCCCGGATAGGTAGCGAAATACCTGTGTCGGCGGTATTCCAATGTTGGAAGAGCCAATTCTCGCAACCGTGTTGGATACGGTTTGTCTCGCATACTCCAGACTAACCTCGTTGCACGGCGCTGCACTGACTCTAATAGCCTAATTTCGCCAATGCGATGTGGAGACCAGACTGGGGAGGCGTATTCAAGAATAGGTCTCACCAATGATTTGTATAAGTTAGTAAACATTGTGGAGTCCAGGAGTTTGAAGTGGCGCCATATCAACCCCAGAGTTCTATTGGCTTTCTTGGTAATAGTTCCAATGTGCTTCCCAAATGTTAGCGTATTCTGGAACGTCACACCGAGGTCCTTCTCAAATTGGACAGTTTGTAATATTGACGGACCAAGGGTGTACTGAAAACCGGGGTTATTGAATCCTAGGTGCATTATTTTACATTTCTTGCTGTTGAATAGTAGCTGCCATGTGGTGCCCCAGGTATACAATATATCTAGGTCAGACTGAAGTGGTCCTATGGAATGCTGAGGAATGCTTGGGTGGAAAATGCAGCTGTCTTTCGTATCGTCGGCGAACATTTGTAGAATGAATTGGGTTAGAGAGGGGATGTCGTTAACGTAGCTGATGAAATATATTATAGAGTTTATCCCCCCCCTGTGGGGATAAACTCTATATACACTGTCCACCGCATTGATCTATCTTAAATTAACATACATACAATAAATTGTAGTATTAGAATACTAATAGTACAGCCAAATTAGAATAAATAACTTTCTGACATATATAGATATAAATATAAATATATACAATTTCAAATGGATATCAAGATTTTAAATAGATTGTCTACATGTACTACACTATCAGACTATGTTGGGCGGGCCACGAAGTTCGGCGAGCCACTGAACAATTTGCAATTCACTACCGAATGGTTCAATAATTAACGTTATACAGACATTACAGTACGATACATTGATTAGAATAAATAAATAAATAACTAAATATACATGGATACAACTAAATAAATAAATATGAGAACCTTATTGGCTTATTAGCCAATATGGCCTTCGAGCACATATAGTGCGCGGTGTACTAAGCCTATTGTGTCTGTGTGAGGGTTTTGCAAGTCATTGAGAGACGTTATGCGGAATGGGTGAAGGGAATCCCGATCGTTCTTTAGAAGAGGACAATCTTCCAGAATGTGTAGCTCGGTCTGGGTATCCCCGCAAGCACAAATTCGCGAGTTTCGGTCGGTATGGCTCCATCGTCCACGCTCTACGGCCAGGTTTGTAGACGTCAAGCGAAAGCGGGACCAGCTGATTCTCAATTTCTCATCTACAATGGACCCTGAGCTGTAGACTGACGGTTTGTCTAGGTTCGGGTTCACCTCACGATATATTGACATTCGCGTGGAAGTTGCGCTTGCGATTGTGGTTTTTACAGTAGTACGTCCGGCTTGCAAAGGATTCCGGTCGTCTGCAACGATCTTGTCTATCGTCTTGGCCATTCTAGTCCCGGACTGCCTGCACATATCAAGCACCATAATTAGTTAGAGGTTCATGTAAATCTGGTTTAGCTAGAATTCCTATCAGGAATTTTCGATGTTTGTGCTCGACTAGAGATTTCGGATTTGGTTCGCCAGTTTCAGTGAATAGTGTTTCACGCACTGTGTTCGGACGAACCCCTATTGCCTATCGAACCCCTACTACAGTACTACCGGTACCGGTATTGTACTACCTGACTACCCAGCTCAGCAGCTACCGCGCGCAGTACCGCGCAGCCGCGCCAAGTTGGACTTGGAATACGTAGGCCTACCGCTGTACCGACTGACCGACCAGCCGACACGGATTCGCGCCGTACAAAGTTATAGGCCTACATTTGCGCCGCGCCAGACGAAAATTCGCGCCGATCCACATTAAAATTTTCTAAATGTGCAACAAAATGGAAATTAAAATAATTAATTTGGTCTGTTGGTAAATACAGGAATATGTTGATAAAATTGAGACAAATGCTACCGGTACCGCCCGACGGCCCGTCGGTACAATTGAACATTGAATAAAGTAAAGTATGCCTGTACCGTATGCCATTTTGCCTTTACAACTTTAAGAAGTTATGTAAGCCTACGTCAGTCCAGCAGTCAGTCAGTCAGGGAGAAGTTCTATTTTCAACTGAGTTGAAATTTCATCTTTATTTTTTAAAATTCAACTTTTTATTAAAATTCAACTTTTGGAGTAGGTTCTGTAAAATGTACATGCTTTAGCGTACTTTGCCAGATATGTGTTAATTTTATGTTAATCTACTGTACAGATGTCCAATTTTGAAAATCCTTTCAATAGTTCAATTGCTAGAGACAACTTATTTCTCGCGTTTTAGAGGTTTATGGCGGTTGTGAATTCAATGGAATAAATAATCATTTAACTAGACATCTCAAACTTGTATTTTTCGGAAGTGGGTGCAAAATTACAAATTTTGAAAACCATCAAATACAGTATATCAATTGATTGTGTCACCTTGTTTCTTGCGTTATACGGTTTTTTTGAGGGTTCTGAAGTCAATGGAATAAGTAAAAATTGCATAAGAGTTTTCAAACTTGTACTTTTCGCAGGTGTGTGAAAATTGTTGTGCCAGCACCAAATTTTTGAAAATAATCAAATTTGTAGATAGATTAGATACAGTAGTATCATCTTGTTTCTTGCGTTATACGGGTTTATGAGGGTCCTGAATCAGATGGATTAAATAAAAACAGCACTGGACATCTCAACTTGTACTTTTTGGTGATGGGTACGACATTTGGTGCTAACACCAAAATTTGCCATATTACGCCGAAAAATACGAGAAGCAATGATCTGGCAAATTAGAAATGTATTCCATTAGAATCAGCGCCCCAGAAAACCCGAAAATGAATGTGAATATATATTCATCGTACATGTGAATTAAGCATTTTGTGTTCAAACTGAAAAGTGCTGGTTACTTGATTTTTTCATTTTTTTCGCCAACGTAGAGGACTAAAACAGCCATTTACTGTACAGTAATCAGATCATTTTAAACATTTTTCAATGGATTTTGCGCCCAGAAAACCTATAAATTGAAAAACAATTGCCGAAAATTATAACTTTCAAAATTTATGAAAATTGTTCACTAGGCCTACTTGTATTTTTGGTACAGTACAATAATAATAGAATAAAATAAAATTTTAAATACAGTACAACCCAGTATATATTTTCGAAAATTTTTTTCCGTCGTAATCAGACTAGAAAAATCTACGTAAAAACAAAAAATCAGACGGTTTGGATCATATCTATGTAGAATCTAAATTTAGTGAAGGAGCAGGTTACAGTGGCATGTTTCTATAGCGAAAACAATATACGAAACTCATTAGAACAGGTTACAGTGGCATGTTTCTATATCCAAAACAATAAACGAAACTCATTAGAACAGGTTATAGTTTTATTTTTGTTCGGGTGGGATTAATCAGCTGTTATTTGCGTCTAATTTACACTGAAGAGGGATGAATAGGATTGGTTGTTGGGCTAGAAACAATCGAATAAGGGGTAACAAGGTACCCTGAATCGAGTAGCGGGGTGTGTTTTTTGTAAAAACATGAGGAAACGGTCGAAATTGCGGGTTTAAGTGAGCCCGGGAAGCCAATTTTGAAAATCGGCTGTGATTGGCTGCTACAGATTTGACGTCACTACAAAGTGATCTGATATTTTTTTATCCTAGTTTCTATGGACAGCGATTTGCGATCCATTCAAATACACGCAATTGCGGTGGATTAAAGCGCCCTGACGAGTGTGAGACACCACTCGCAGTAACATCAGATGGGGTCTGGTGCCATGAAGGAAGTCTTCATAAGACACCTGACAGAGACTCTTGATTGGAAACGTGGCACAATGCCTGGAGCGCGGTGTAGCGGAAGTACTCGGAACTCGGAGGCATTAGAAGGAGTATGGAACGCCAATAGCGGTCCAACTAATAGTTGGTAGCTAGTTTTTTAGTTGGCCCGAAAAAGTTTCTACCATCTATTTAGCCAATAGGGAAAAGTACCTACCAACTATGGCCTACTATACGGCCTAACATGTCGATTTGGCCTTAAATGAAAGAGGCCAGTTTTTTTTACCCTACTATAATATTTTGATATGGGGAGAGTTCTATAAATTGGCATTTGCTGCACTTTGGTAAACGGACGTAATAGAAGTCTCCTCGTTAAGCAAGATACTAAATTTTATGGTAGCTAGTGTTTTGGATAGGTTTAGCTAGTAATTTCAACACTGGTTCCGACTTCCTACTTCCCTCTATACATTTTTTGTAGTAGCTAGTTCTTTTTACTATTTGTATAGAAAATGTTTCAGAACATGTTAGCTATTCATTTTAAGAACAAATCACGTTCTCGAACGAATATTTTTTGTTCTAGAACATTTTTTAGAAAAAAATCTAGATTCTATTTAAAACGCATGGAATCGTTTTAAAACGTGTTTAAAATCAATAAAAAAAATTTTTTTCACAATTTTTTTTATTGATTTTAAACACGTTTTAGAACGATTCCATGCGTTTTAAATAGAATTCAGATTTTTTCTAAAAAATGTTCTAGAACAATAAATATTTGTTCTAGAACATAACTTTTTTAAAAATGAATAGCTAACATGTTCTGGAACATTTTCTATACAAATAGTAATAAGAACTAGCTACTACAAAATATTAATAGAGGGAAGTAGGTTGTCGGAATCAGTGTTGAAATTACTACCCAAACCTACCTAAAACACTAGCTACCATAAAATTTAGTATCTTGCTTAACGAAGAGACTTCAATTACGACCGTTGACCAAATTGCAGCAAATGAAAATTTATAGAACTATCCCCATATCAAAATAGTGTCAAAAAAACTGGCCTCATTTTTTAAGGCCAAATCTATAACATGTTAGGCCGTATATATAGTAGGCCATGTACCAACTAGTTGGTAGCTACATTTTTGTTACTTGTCAGTTTCTTTTAGCAAATAGGAAAAATGTACCTACCAACTGGTTGGTACTGTAGCTAGTTTTTTTTGTTATTGGTAAGTTCATTATAGCCGAAGAAATGTTTTCCTATTGCATTGGCTAATGATTATCTTATTATGCCTCTTGTAACAAACTGAAATAGCTCCATGTATGTAGAGCACTAAGAGCAGTATATGTGTAGTCTTTACCACACATATACTCTAGCGACCTTCCAGAGAATTTGTTAGTTAGGTGTATAGTTGATTTGCATGCGTCTGGAACAGTTATCACTTTGGACGAAAAATAGCACGTTTCGCGTGGTTTGTCGGTATACGTGCGTTTGCAAATAATGCAGAAAAGGGTACCTTGTAATTACTTAGGAACAGATCACGATCGCCAGTTTGCCAACGCGCTAACAGATAGGGTCATTCGTAGTCTTGGTTCGGTCTAGCCAGTTCAAACAAGTACTGCTTGATGTGTCCCTGTCGAACATATTCTCCCTTACAATATAATAATGTATTATATTCGCACACGCAAGCCAGTTATCAACAAGGATAAACGTGGAATGCCGTTAGTTGTTATACCTCCATCTCTCTTCATTTCATATCCTTTCCGTCTACAATATCGTCAACAACTACAGTATTTTGGTCGCCTCAAGGGTTTCAAAATGCTGTTGGTCCAACTTTGCAGTTTCCAGGGCTAAATCTTGTTATCAGATGATATTTAAACATAATAAGCGCCGCGTATGACGCTTATTTGCTTAAGGGAGGGGAGGGGGGCTTCAAATTATTTTTACGATTTAATCTAAAGGACATTTTTATCAAGATTCAAAATTTGAAAACCGTATATAGCAAGTTCTATCTTACTTCTCGAGATAAGCGTAAATCTGTCGTAGATTTGTCTGTCCGTCAGTATGTTTGTCAGTCAATAATAAGCATTGTCTAAAATTCCCTATGGATTTTCGGGGTCGGTGACCTCATTTCTGATGTCATTATTCAAATTTGGCCGCGTCGTTTCTATCTATATGCCTGTCAGTCTGCCCGTCAAAATATATCCGAAAGCCTGACAGCCAATTTGGAAGTCATCTAATGTTAAAACTGACACACAAAATTAATTCTTCGACCATGAAATATATTAGTCTATAGCTAAACTTTTACCTAGATGGTGTGCCCTTTTATTATGAACACTGAAAACAGATTTCAAATCCGATATAAAGTGTTGTCGAGATATTGAGTTTTGAAAATTAGTAGTCTAATGACCAAATATTAACAAAGTTTTGAGAAAAACAGCTTTCAAGGTATGAAAGTTTCAAACGTTCCCGCCAATTTTCTGTAATTGGGGGGATTTTCAAACACAATAATTTTTATTGTCCATTTTTATCCTTTTTTTGTCAATTCTTTTTGATTTTTTATGTCATCCAAAAGTCTAATGTTAGGTTCCATGCTACCGGTTTCTCTACTGCTGTTCTCTCAGGCTATCAGTACCGGTTAGTATATATATAGCACTATTTTGCTGTATTGTATGTACAGATGTAGGTATAAAGCAGGTATTTCTGTATTTTAGTACCGGTACCGGCACTGGTACTGCTATAGGCCTACTGTGTAGCCTACCATTTAAATACGGTAATGGTAGGCCTACCGGTTGTGCTAATAAATTTTAAATAATTGATAGGCGAAACTGGATTGCAGGATTGTGGAAAATGTGGATATACCTTTCACATAATTTAGGCCTTACTGTATTAGTTTTATAATCAATAATGGATCATGACTACTGTCTGAGTAGTGTTACGGATAGCGGCTCCACTACTTCCAACAGCACAGAAGGCCCGCCTCTGTAACCTGCCCCTTTCCCTCAATTAGTTAAATGATCGTTTATTGTTTTGGTTAGAAAATCCCGTCTCTGTAACCTGCTCCTTTCCCTCAATTAGTTAAATGATCGTTTATTGTTTTGGTTAGAAAATCCCGTCTCTGTAACCTGCTCCTTTCCCTGATTTGGTAAAGTGACTGTTTATTGTTTTGGTTAGAAAATCCCGCCTCTGTAACCTGCTCCTTTCCCTCAATTAGTTTAAGTGATCGTTTATTGTTTTGGTTAGGAAATCCCGCCTCTGTAACCTGCTCCTTTCCCTCAATTGGTAATGTTATCGTTTATTGTTTTGGTTAGAAAATCCCGCCTCTGTAACCTGCTCCTTTCTCTCAATTGGTAATGTTATCGTTTATTGTTTTGGTTAGAAAATCCCGTCTCTGTAACCTGCTCCTTTCCCTCAATTAGTTAAATGATCGTTTATTGTTTTGGTTAGAAAATCCCGTCTCTGTAACCTGCTCCTTTCCCTGATTTGGTAAAGTGACTGTTTATTGTTTTGGTTAGAAAACTCGGCCTTAACCTGCTCCTTTCCATCAATTGGTAATTGTTTTTGGCTATAAAATGAGTGTTTTGCTACGTCATGTGGTAATCGATTATCGACAACAACCACAAACTATTAAATATAGAGTCTTTTTACCACAGGCGCATATGGAAATCTATCTCATAGTCTATAAATCATGGAATCATGGAATGTTTTGGCACAGGCATAGTGAAATCAACTGTCTGACAGTCCAGAAATCAGCAGTCTGACAGTTTGAAGAAATACATACATAAAAAGTGACAATAAAAGTCATTAAATGGACAACAAAAGTCATTATGCATAATTCGTAAAAAAAAGTGACAAAAAAAGTCAAATAAATTGACATAAAAAATCACTGCCATTTTCAAATGTAAACTTTTACGATATTTCAAAGCAGACTTGTAAAAAATTAGGTATATACGTCAGAATTCAGATTTCCATCAGTGTATGGAACTTTGGCGACAATATTTTAATTTTAATTTTTATTGGAGGTCACTCTGTATGTTTGTCTGAATACTTGTCTGTTTGTCTGTCAAAAATGTAACAAATAAATAAATAAAGCACCACCACCTACATTTTTTTGCTATTGGGTTTTTATTTGACGATGATTTCAAATACGTTGTCGGTTTTCACTATTTACCGATTCTAGACGATTGTCTGCATTTCAGTCAGTCTGTCTGTTTTTGGTATGTCTGTCTGTTAAAATTTAAGAAGCGCACAAACTATTCAAAATTTGTGTTACAGGGTTTTTCAGGGTGGTGATAACATTTAAAATGTCACTGGGTGGTAATTACACTTTTGGTTACAATTTAACTTTTCCAGTTTGAAGAAATCTAGACTTTCTGTCTGTTTGTCTGTCTGTTTGTCTGTCAAAATTAAGAACTAAATCAAATTAACAAACAAATCTATTTATGGGGTTTTCTTGGTCGGTGATTTCATTTCTGATATCTATTTTTACGTTTGATTGATTATTTAATGATGGTAGGTCTGTCTGTCAGTCTGTCTGTCTGTCAAAATTTAGAAATATCTCAAATTAACAAAAAATCATGGGGTGTTCTTGGTCGGTGATTTCATTTCACCCAAAAGCAAAATATTTTGTTAGATATCATGTTTCCATAATTTTTGACAGACATACCGACACACAGACAGACAGACAGACAGACAGACTGACTAACAGACATCCATACAGTCAGGATCGCGTCAAACCCATAAATCGACATTGGAAATGGAATCGCCTTCCAAGAAAACCCCCAAACCAAAACATTTTGTTAGATATCATGTTTCCCTAATTTTTGACAGACAAACCGACACACAGACAGACAGACTGATCGACAGTCTAGAATCCGTCAGCCATGGAAAGTAACAATTGAAATGAAATCACTAAACAGGAAAACTCAGCAAAAATTATCCTGTTGGACAAATACAATTATAGTATTTAGGAAAAGTAATACTACGTACGTAGCTATCTTACAAAAAATTGGCCACTTAAATTCATAATAATTTCAAAATGAGTGAGGTCTACAAAAAATCAAATAACTCCAAAACTAAAACAGATATGAAAAGTTCGTTTACAGTTTCAGAATTACCAAAAAATTCTGATCTAGAAAAAGTAAAAAAAAAATTCGATTTTTTAAAACCAAATGAACTATTTTGACTTCAACCTCTAATTCTGTGAAATAATATTTTGCAACGGTAGGTCGATTTCTTGACCAAACCTCACATATTTCAAGTAATAAAGCTGATTCTAACCAAAATAATTAAAGTTAATTAATTAAATTATAATTAGCTAATTAAAAGTTATATAAGATACATTTTGTAGACTCGATTTTGCTGAATCCAAAAAAAGTTGAATCAAGAAATTTGGACCAAGATTGAGGGACTAGTAGTGTTTTTAGTGAAATTATCAATTCCGCCGCCAGCCGCTGAGGGGAGGCCAAAAATTTTTCGTTTGGAAACTATTTGGCCTTCCAGAAATTGGCTGGCGACGATAAAATTGTTATATTAAACGCGTTGAATCTAAAGATTCGCAATGGATTTTTGTTCTATTTTATATAAATAATCTAGCACGTGATAAGATTACAGTACGAAGCTACTTAAAATCATATCAATATCGACCAACTGCAATCTATTAAACTGATAGATTACGACTATAATGTATTTGAATACCATATTGAAAAATAAACGTACAGAAAGATATACAAATGTCGTATATTGGTGAGAATCATATTCCAAAAACCATTTTATTATTGATATTTATTTAGTTGGCAACTGAGAACCTCACCAACCCTACTGACCACATTTATAAGCGTTTCCGCTACAATGCGCGTAACGACTGGTCTTCAGCTGTAGCATAAAGCGTTCTCGCCTGTATCATAAAGTTCTACATAACATATTCACTTCTACATATGAAGTTATTCTTTAATAGTTGGAATAAAATAACGTTATAAAGACGATCAATTATGTAGTTTAGTTACCCAATAAATAAGGTAGTAAATAGGTCACCTAATAAACGGACCTTTTAGTAGATTAATAGGTCACCTAATACCGAAGTTAACAGCCCCCCCGTCGAAGTTACCCGACTACGAATGCGCTAAAGGAGTCACACCCGGAGAGTACGGTACTGGAGTTGTGAAAATCTTTACAAAATAAAATGAAACAACATAGTAACAGGTTCACAATATATTCACGTCATAATAATACCACGAAATAATGAAACTAAAATGTATCGATTTATGAATCTCGCTGTGTTACCCGCCGTTACGACCAGTTGTTCGCGAGGTTGTAATCGTTGTTAGAGTTCGGGTACGTCGAGGATTCACCGAGCTCGTACTGGTTCTGGGGGAAGTTGGTGGAGGGTTGGTGAACGTACGACGGCGTGTTAGTGAAATAGTTAGACGAGGGAGTCGCCCAGTTGTTAGGGGGGTTGGATTCGGGGGTCGTCCAGTTGCCAGGGGCGTTGGATGCGGGGGTCTTCCAGTTGCCAGGGGCGTTGGATGCGGGGGTCGTCCAGTTGCCAGGGGCGTTGGCTGCGGGGGTCGCCCAGTTGCTAGACTCGTACGAGTTCCGGGTAGAGACCGGGGGTTGAACCGGCACCCGACTGTCCCCCGACGACGATAGCAACTTGAGTATGGTCTCCTCTAACTCGTTACCTCGTTGCGCGGCAGCCGACGCCTCGAGTTTGTTACCGACCGGCGGCGGCCCCTCGACGCGTCCGTTACTAGGCAACCCGGGTTCCTCCAGCAACGCGGCTTTCTCGCGTTTCTCCCTCAGGAAGTCGACGACTCTGTCGATCTCCGCCACGGTTATCTGCCGTCCGTCGGCGAGCAGCGCAAACAGCTGGGCAACCGGAAGTGCGGCCCCGTCGGCGCGGTCCACGCCCGCCGAGAAGCGCCCCCTATCCCTGGCGAGCTGCATCATGTGCCGGTCGAAGTTGCGGGAGACGAGGGACAACGCGGCCGGGAGCGGCATATTGCGGTGCTCCTGGGGAGCGGTGCCGTACATGATGTTCAGGGTGCAGCTGCGGTGCTGCTGGTTCTGGGGGGTAACCACCAGCGTGTAGAGCAGCCCCTCGCGGGAAGCCGTCTCCACGGCGACCGGCAGTTGCGACTCGTCCCGCAGGTTGACCGAGTCCACCGCCAACCCGATCGCTTTGAGTCGCTCGCTAATAGACTCGGCGTAGCCGCGTTGGTTGCGGTCCGTCGTGACTAGACGGCAGTCGTAGGGGGTCTGCTCCCCACGTGGGGGGATCCCATCCTCCCTATGCAGCATACCTTCCCCCCTGTGCGGCATACCGTCCCCTCGCAATGCCCCTTCCCCCCTGTGCGGCATCCTTTCCCCCCTGTGCGGCATATCTTCCGCCCTGTGCGGCATACCTCCCCCCCGCAACGCCCCTTCTCCCCGTAGCGGTAGCCCTTCCCACGCTCTTTGCGTTCGCTCCGCCGCTAGGTACGGATCCCGTTCGAAGCCCACCTCCCCCCTCGGCGGCTCAGCACAGAATTGCTCGGCCCGCTGCATCCACTCGCTGTCCCCGGTGCCCCCCCAGGGCTCCTCCCTGGGCAAGGAACGCCCCCGCGGGCGACGCGGCGGGTGGAAGGGGGCGCGATCCCCCCGACGCCCACGCACGGGGGACCTGCTCCGGTCTCGTACGCCCCCCGTGCGGTGGTACGCATCCCCCTCGAGGGGGAAGTCGTCGGGGGGCAGGCGTCCCCCTAACAACGGCTCTGGGACGCCCCCCATCCCCCGAGGGGGCATTCTCTCTCGGCCCCCGTGAAACCGGGACCCACCGCGCCCCCGTGCGGGCGGCGGCGGCACTGGTTTTCTCTTGGACACCTTCCGACCTTCCGCAGCCATCTTAACGTCGACTTTATGACCCTTCAGATCTCGGCCCTGTTCGTGGAGTACAGCGGCACGGGCGTCATCTTCGTTAGTAAACTGCACAAAGGCGTAACCTTTATGCACAGAAACACCCTTCATCGGCCCGTGAAGGCCGAATACGGCCTCGATGTCGGTGCGAGTTATTTTCTCGACCGGAAGATTTCCTATAAAGACCCTCGCCATCAGATCTTCAGGCGCCTCAGACGAAGTGTTGCAGGATGTAGCGCGAGCGGCATCCGCCGACGTGTTACCTGACCCGACACGGGCGGCTTGCGAATACGTCTCCGTAGAACTGACGTCATCCTCTCCCGGGCTGCCCACTGAAACACCGGCGTCCATTCTGGCTAATTCATCCTCATCCGATAGACTCATATTACTTACAATGAAGCGAACCGCGTAGCTGGCTGAGAATGACCACTGCGAATTCGCTGTGTGTTAGGCTGTCCCAGTCCAAGTGCCACAGAAAATAATTTGTGAATGCCCAGTCGACAAGAGGTTGAAAGTCTCCTTCTGAAAATACCACTTAAAATATATGTATAAGGCCCTACGCCTATAGTTTAAACAAGAATACAACAGTGCTGCGCTGCATTGCAGCAACATTACCCTACTAAAACTACAAACTGCCAAAGTCTGAAAGTGGTGTATCCTTCAGTGGGTTTCTGTAGGTCTATAATGCCTCGCTCGGTCTCTTTAATGTTTAATATTGAGGTGGAGGAAGCAGAAGCTTATTGGACCTGTGCAGGCAGACACAATATAAAACAATTGTTAAAATTTGTAAACTGAAACAAACTAAGTACCTTCCTTACCTACTACTACCTAGCACTGTTGATACTACTACTAGGATCGGCATGCTGCATTGCAGCTGCATTTTTAAGAATGCTGTGCCGGCTTGTCAACAAAATAGATAGCACTGTTGATAAGAGTGTACGTAAATGAAAGTATGTAGAATAAAATCAAACGTAAAAAAACATGAGTATATATAGTAATTAAAATTACCGGTATGGCTGTAGGGCTTAAAAATATCTTAAATTACACAAACTCAGCAAACTCGAACATGAATTATAAAATTATGGTTTTCACAAATAGGACCTTGCCCATACAGCCATAATAACTTATTATGGCTAATATGCATTACATTAAATTTTTTAAATGTTGAAACAAAATTGCCAAGCTACACTCCACGAGTATAATATATCTATCTAGGTCAGATTGTTGTCTGTCTTTAATGTCGTCAGCAAATAGGTGTAAAATAAATCTTATAAGAGACGGTACCGTATATCGTTTTCGAAGCCAGGCTGCCAGGTAAGAAAATAACTGAAGCCACTGACCACAGGTAACCAATCAGAATATTCGCCTCCAACAACAACGCGCGTTGGTATCTATCACAAAAAAAGTTTTCAATCCATCCTAACAAGTTTCCACTTATCCCTAATGATTTGAGTTTAATGAGTAGGCCTAGACGTTTGTGAGGGACAGCGTCGAATGCCTTGGAGAAATACAGCTAGACTACATCAATACAATGTCGATTATCGAGGGCCAGGGACCAGTTAATAGAGGACATCAAGAAGTGGGAGTGTACAGGAACGGCTCTTCTGAAATCCCAAATGTTGCTTAGATATTAACGATAACGAGAGTAGGCCTATGTAAAAAAAAGTATAAAATAGTATAAAAAATATTATTATCGCAAAATCACTCTATGGCTGTATGCAGGTATGGTACGGGTGCTGGTCACCTCGCCGCACCGCTACTTCGCTGCAGGTCACATCGCCTCAGATAATGTGCGGCGAGGTGTCTTACTGCGAATGCCATGTCGCCGCAAATTATCGGACACCTCGAAACAATAAACATATCGAATCATATCGAAATATAACGAAACAATAAACACACATATCATACATTCATATAAAGCCATATATATATGAAAATGGGCATATATGCTATTATATAGGATATATAATGGCATATATGCCATTATATAGGATATACAATATAGGCACATAGGACTATAGGCATTATAGAAAAATAAACCAAAAAAAGAATAAGAATACCGCCCCACATCGGCATACAACTAGGCCTAGGCCTAGTCACACACCGATACAAACCGGTACTCTCATTCTTATTATTAATACGATAAAATATCTCCGATAAGGCCAATGCTGCAACGGGCAGTCAGGGAGATCATCAAATTTGAGAATACCTCAAATTTCAAATTATAGACCCAATTTTGGAATTACCTCAAATTTAATACAAGGTTAGGTTAATTCTCTAAATTTGAGTTTTACCCCAAATTTGAATTTCATAGCAGCATAGTCAGATACAGACAGAAGTCATAGTTGGCCTAGTTCAGCAGTTGTTAGCTTGTTACTGTATTGCAAAGTTACTGTATTAAATAAACTGATGTAGGCCTAGTGTCTGAGTGTTGTGAAATATAATATTTAAAACATATTCAGTATTAGTTTAAAAAGGCTTATACTTAAAAACGCTACTGGTAGGGGTGCAGTGGGGTGGTATGTGGTATGATCAGATGGTAGACACTAGACATATAAAACGAAGTACAGTACAGAGCTTAAAGAACTTATATTTTTATATTGTTACTTTTTTGCATGAGTATGCCCTAAAATCGGGAGAAAAAGTAGTAGGCTTACTTTTTTTCCCTACTGGTAGGGAAAAAGTTGTCCCCATAATATCTGAATATTGTAACTTTTTGTTGGGCACAGCTTTTGCAAAGTCGGCAACACAGCAACCTGCAATAATATTGAATAATATTGCCACATAATAATGTACCATAGAGCCATAATTTTGTATTGATTTTACTTTTTATCCCGGTAAAAAAAGTAAAATAAAACATTGGCACTTGTGTCAAATAGGGGACCCTCCTAGCTCATAATCTGCTAATCCTGAAATCACCTAAACTAAAGTTACTTTCATTAGCAGATTAGTGCCCGGTTACAGGGTGCAGGGTGCAGGGTTAGCAAAGGAGCAGGTTACAGATGTGAGTTGAAAGTAACCAAAAAACTACACCCTACTGCTGGCAGGCTGGTGATGTTGTAAAGACTGGCGAAATTTGAGGTTTTGTCTCAAATTTGAGGTTTAACCTCAAATTTCAATTTTCGCCCCCAATAAAAGCATGTTTGCATCGGTGAAATATTTTATTGCATCGATAAAAGTTCTTATTTTACATTATATTTTAACATATTAAAAGTAGAAGTTGCTCCAACAGATTCCCTAAGTCGCAGCAACACTCGATATTATGAGCCTAAAAATACCTCAAATTTGAACAAAAAACCCCAATTTTCGACAGTATATTACCAAAATTCGAAATTTGGGGTAACCCCAAAATTGATGATCTCCCTGACTGACGGGCAGAACACCAATGCGCCCCCGTATCCGCGTACACATAGGCAAGACATATACAATAAATAGGAACACACACGCAGACACACGCAACACGCATCAATGCTCCGCCCACCACAGCACCAGCCCAATCAAAAATATCTCATCGTTGTATTGTATTACAAAAATGTCTATATATATCTATAGGCCTATATATGGGAAAGTAAATTACAGAACTAATAGATAGGCCTAGACAGATTAAACGAATAGGGCCTAGACATTAATTAGGCCTACCGGTTAACATAATTATAATAATAAGTTGGTTCTTGGTTGTGGTAATTAGAAACCAGTATGTTATACTGTTATACGTAGATAAACCGGTATTCAATATAAAAAGAGCGTGCAATGTAGGCCTATGATGTACCTTACTAATATCGGGATTGCCTATTATTGCCCTTCACCGTTTTCCAATTATTATTATAGTTCGGAAATTACAAAGTTAGGTAGGCCTAGAGTTTAGAATACCTTAGATACAGCTAGATCAGTACACAGTACTAACTAATACTGGTACCTAAGATTCAGATCCGAGAATTCCACTATATATAATACTGTAATCAGGTAATAGTTGTAGAATGCATTGTACGTAGCGGTACCATCAGTGCGTCAGGTAACAGAAGTCGTCCACATGCTCAAGCATACCATCCTTTGAGCTTACAGGCTTATGCTCATCCGATCAGAGACTTGCTGAGGACTTTCAAAGTTGACTGTCAAAATTTTGGTCTTTCTGGAGTTAATAAAAAGACCAACACTAGAAGCAGCATGTTCTAATGAGCTGAACTGCTGAGGAGCCGTTGGGCTCCCTCTAGTGATTCTGAGAGTACCGGTACTCCTAAGTGATCAGCAAAGTCTACATCAGTTAGGTAGGCCTACTTGGCAGGATTTCCTCGACTTCTGGCATCTGGAGCCAGTAGCAGTCTGACTGTGGACTGTAGCAGTGTAGAGTGTTAGGTTGCCCTTCTTGGGAACTGGCACCAACTTATTTGTTTTCATTTCTTGTTGGACTCTTGTGCTTGTCTACTTGTTGTTCGGTACATGTCTAATAGGGCTCGATCGGAGTTGGGATTTGGCCGGAGCCGGAGATGGACAATTTGGCCGGAGCCGGAGTTTTTCAAAAAATTTAATTAGTGATTAAAAAAAATAAAGTACTGAAGTATGGTTATCGTTCGCCAATCACTCATAATTAATCATAGGTCTAATTAATTTCATATTTTCAGAATTTATAGATTTACGAATTTTCAATTTAAAATTAAGTAGGCCTAGGTACCGGTACCGCATACCGGTAGGGGTAATTAATTTAACATGGACAGACGGCCTGACTGCCTGACGCGGACGGCTAAAAATTACCTACAGTAGGCCCTACCTAACTTACTACAGTACTAACTGTCTAACTGTGGTAGATAGGTGTGTACTGTAGACAGGTAGATACCGTACGCGTACCAGTACTGCAGTACAGTCTGACAGTCAGACAGTATGCTGGCATGACCTGATGACAGCACAGCAGTAGTAAATGGCTGAGGTGGTACAGCTTACAATCATAGCATTTACAATTTTTTACAGTAGGGCAGGGCCTACCTGTACCTGTAATAGCAGAATAGTCTGCTAGTCAGCCAGTACTCAGTAGGCCTACTGCAGTACCAGTACTGCAGTACGGAGTAGGGTAGGATACCCCAATTCCGGACAGAATTTCGAATTTCTCTCTATTGTAGCTCAACCATAATTTCATCCAATCAAAAGATGGTTCTAACACTAACAGTACAGGACATTATCCTACATCAAAATAAAATCTCGGTCCTACGAATTACCCCAAAATACCCCAAAACACCCCAAAATACCCCAAAAGACCCCAAAATAGTATAAAACTACCCCAAAATACCCCAAAATAGTTTATAATTACCCCAAAATACCCCAAAATAGTTTAGAATTACCCCAAAATACTTTTTTTTGAGCCTTTGTTTTGGAAATTTAATTTACCCCAAAATATGGCAAAATGACGAATTACCCCAAAATAATGACGAATTACCCCAAAATAATTAAAAAATTTTTCTTCACTCTCGTTTATTGTTTTGGTTAAAAAAACTTGCCACTGTAACCTGCTCCTTTCCCTCGCTGTTAAAAAACATTGTTAGCTTATTTTGGGGTATTTTGGGGTAATTTTTTAGCCTTTTTGGGGTATTTTGGGGTAATTTTTGACTATTTTGGGGTATTTTGGAGTATTTTGGGGTATTTTGGGGTGTTTTGGGGTATTTTGGGGTAATTCGTAGGACCCTAAAATCTTAACATTGAGTGCCCAGCGCCATCTAATGGGCGCAAATGGGCACTTTTTTTTACAAGATTGGGTTGTCCGGTATTCAGGTATTTGGGCAGGTGTCCAATTTCCGGACAGAGTATAAATTTGTCTCTTCCTATGTCTGTTTGCTCTACAAATCTATAGTTTACATTATAGAAAGGTGCCTAAGACCCGAATACATGTATCACCATGCTGCCATGTTGTCAGGGGGTGGGGTGTGGGTCTGTTCAGTGGTCTACCTGTCTGTTTGTCTGTCTTTCCACAACTTAAAAACACTAGTTCATTAAAGTCTGAATTCATACAATTTTCCGATTTGCACCGGTCCTACGAATTACCGCAAAAGACCGCAAAAGACCAAAAAAGACCGCAAAAGACCACAAAAGACCGCAAAATACCACAATAGACCGCAAAAGACCACAAAAGACCGCAAAAAACCACAAAAGACCGCAAAAGACCGCAAAAGACCAGAGAAGGCATGGATATACTGCGGTCAGCCTAAACACCCAACTACACCCAACTTTCACCCAACTACACCCAACTTTCACCCAACTACACCCAACTTTCAGCCAACTACACCCACAAAGTTCCACCCCACTACACCCAACTTCCATTTCCACTCTGCATCCAACTTACACAAAACTATACCTACTGTATGGCACCAAACTTCCACAAATTACAATATGTACAGTAACAAACTCTTCGAGGAATTGCTGAGATATGAGCTTTTAAATGTTTCATGTACTGTATGTTGCCCCCACTGCTGAGCAATTATGAAAATAACAAACTAACGTTTTATATTTATTGCAGGTTGGTTCTAGAATAATTGATGAATTTGGCAATAAATATACAAAGGAGAGACGCAGAGACTATTGACGAACGATCCAAGCTACAGTATAAAACTAAACTGGCGCTATGGGATTGTGGTGAAAATGAAAACGGTATTGATACACAGGAGGGTCACCGTCACAGCCTTAACGACGAAATCGCATTGGAAACTTCTGTTATGGGAATAGCAATGCAGATAATTCGTACAAAGTTAATGGACATAATATTATACAGTATGTTTAATGCAATTAAAATAATGTAATTATCCTTTATGTATCATAGAATACAAGAAAAAGAATGTAACATTATTTTCAGCAGCTTTATTTTAATCTTGGGCCCATGTAAACACTTTCTGCCGTTATATATTTAACTTTGCAGTTGCCCCCATGTGAAGAATCCCAGGTTTTCATTAAAATCACAGGTTACAAAAGGGCTGAATCTAACCAAAACAATAAACGAAATTTAGCCGTATCAAAACGAAACGTATGAAAAAGATAAATTAAAAAAAATAAAAAATCTTCATACATAAAATTCCAATAAAATGTCGACCGAAAAGTGAAATCCTGGTATTATTCACATGGGCGAACTTTATGGCCTTTATATTAATTAATTTTTAACGAAACAACAGCAATAATTTTAGAACATTTTACATTTTTGATAAACTAAAAGGGTATCTGGTAAGATCTGTACAGGTCAAGGGAATTTCTGCAAGGAACTTATTATGATCTTCACATACAGGCGATGCCAGAATGGACAAGATCTCTACAGTATGAGAATCGATAAGATCGTTATCACATGCTCAAGCATACAATCCTTTGAGCTTATGCTCATCCGATCAGAGACTTGCTGAGGACTTTCAAAGTTAATTGTCAAAATTGTGGTCTTTCTGGAGGTAATAAAAAGACCAACACTAGAAGCAGAATGTTCTAATGAGCTGAGGAGCCGTTGGGCTCCCTCTAATGATTCTGAGAGTACTCCTAAGTCATCAGCAAAGTCTATCTGATCAACATTGAGGTTTCCAAGCTAAATTCTCACATGTGAATGAATAATATGTCACACACTTTAGGTATGTTGCTACATAGTCGGATCCCAAGTAGGGTTTCTCATCGGGCTTTAATGTGGATCAGTTGGCGAAAATCTTCAAAAGTTACTTACGAATGAATTTTTCGTTACAGACAGACAAGCGGACAGAACGACCGACTGGAGATGAAATTTTGCCCTATTTTTACTAATTGCAATTGTGCGCTAAGGCTTGCCCTGACTGCGTGACTCGTCCCACAGAACACCAAACTCTCCAACCAACTACACTCAACTTTGACTCACTTTCACCCAACTACACTCCACTTCCACCCAACTCTCACCCAACTACACCCAACTTTCACCCAACTACCCCCAACAACACCCAACTTTCACCCAACTACACCCAATTCTCCACCCAACTACACCCAACTATCACCCAACTACAGTACACTCAACATTGTCTCACTTCCACCCAACTACACTTACCTTTCACCACTTTCTCGCAGGTCAGGATTTTTGAAAATAAAAAATTATAAAGCAAATTATAAAATTGTCAAAAACCATACAAATCCTAATCTACGTCGCTTTTTTGGATGTGAAGATGGAGTAGGACATACAGTACAATATATCTAATGTTTAGTTCTGAGGCATAACAGCGAGAACATGCGAGCCACGTAGTAAAGGCGAGCCTTAACGCACTATGATAATTAGTAAATACTGGAAAATTTATTTCGAGTTATTATCATATTCGAGTTAGTGAAATATTGAAACGAGGGACCGAAGTGAGATAAAAGTACATTATACACTATAATACGTTGTTTTATTGTTAAATTTCTTGATTACTTAACGCTCGTCTATGGACGAGCCGCAAATAATCCATCTATCTACTATATTTACGGCTTGTCCAAGGACAAGCGTTAAGTAATTCAGAAATTTAACAATAAAATATTATAATTATCCTTTGTATCATATTACAAGAAAGATTGTAACATACAGTAGTCTTTATTTTCAACAGTTTTATTCTAAACTTCGTGGCCTTTATATTAATTTGATCTTATCTTTCGTTTATTATTTTGGTTCCATGAGAAATTTATTATTCGCCTATATTATACAGAAAGTACTTTATTTGCTAACCATTAAGATTGGATCAGGGAGCCAAATGGAGTGTAAACTTGAGACATGTAAAATGTAATGAGAAATGTAAAAAGTTCTAAAATTATTTCTGTTGTTTCGTTAAAAATTAATTAATACAGTATAAAGGCCATAAAGTTTAAGATAAAGAAGCTGAAAATAATGTTACAGTTTATTTTCTTGTATTTTATGATACATAAAGGATAATTACATTATTATAATTGCATTAAACATACTGTATAATATAGAACTTATGTCCATTAACTTTGTACGAATTATCTGCATTGCTATTCCCACAGCAGAAGTTTCCAATAATGCGATTTCGTCGTTAAGGCTGTGACGGTGACCCTCCTGTGTATCAATACCGTTTTCATTTTCACCGCAATCCCACAGCGCCAGTTTAGTTTGTACTGTAGCTTAGTTTGGAGTTTTGATGCGTGGTATGTGTAGACATCTATAGGTATCTGGATCGTTCGTCAATAGTCTCTGTGTCTCTCCTTTGTATATTTATTGCTAAATTCATCAATTATTCTAGAATCAACCTGCAATAAAAATAAAATGTTAGTTAGTTATTTTCATAATTGCAGGGCAGTGATGGCAAAATACAGCACGAGTACATGCAACTTTTAAAAGTTCATATCTCAGCAATTCCTCAAAGAAGTTCAGAGTTTGTTACTGTACATATTGTAATTTGTGGAAGATAGGTGCCATACAGTATAGTTTGGTGTAAGTTGGATGCTGTTGTGTTGAAGTTGGGTGTAGTTGGTGAAAGTTGGGTGTAGTTGGGTGGTAGTTGGGTGAAAGTTGGGTGTAGTTGGGTGAAAGTTGGGTGTAGTTGGGTGTAGTTGGGTGTAGTTGGGTGAAAGTTGGGTGTAGTTGGGTGATTAGGCTGACCCGATATACTGCAAGACGAATTACCGCAAAAGACCAGAAAAGACCGCAAAAGACAGCAAAAGACCGCAAAAGACAGCAAAAGACCACAAAAGAGCACCAAGAAGTGAAAATTTAGTATTAGCGAGTGTCAGGCGCAGTCAGGCAGTCAGGTCAATGTATAGAAGTTTTGTAGACCTACATTATGAATCAGACTGTCTGATCTGAAATTATTATACAGTACATTGCAGCATTGTCATAGGCCTAATGTGTTAATTAGATTTTGATACAGTTCAACAATTATTTCACAACTTATTATTGTTTTAGGTTTGCTGGATGGAAATGTGGGAAGGTGGATGGGAATGTGAATGTGGGAATCAATAAACGCTGTTGTTACCTACCATTTTAAGGAAAGGAGCAGGTTACAGCGGCAGCATTCTAACCAAAACAATAAACTATGTTGTTAACGGTACCAACCACAGTACAAATTGAGGGAAAGTAGCAGAGGATCGGACAGCCACAGCACAATGATCGGTGAACAAAACAAGCCCAAAACAAACAAGCCAATAAAAACAAAGAAGACAATGAGCTAGATGGCAAAATAGGCCCCTACAAAATATTGTAGTTAAAAAGTACTGTAAAAGTTTGGTGTGGTATGGTCAATGGTCATTATGTGATTACGGGTCTGCCAAACACCCAACTTTCACCCAACTCAGCAACTACACGGTGTAGTCTACACCCCACTTCCGCCCAACTACACAACTTTCACCCAACTACACCCAACTTCAACCCAACTGTATCCAACTTACACCAAACTATACTGTATAGCACCCAACTTCCACAAATTATAATAATGTACAGTAACAAACTCTGAACTTCTTTCAGGAGTTGCTGAGATATGAGCTTTTTAAAAGCTTCATGTACTGTATTTTGCACCCACTGCTGAGCAATTTATGAAAATACTGTAACAAACTAACGTTTATATTTATTGCAGGTTGGTTCTAGAATAATTGATGAATTTAACAATAAATATACAAAGGAGAGACCGAGACTATTGGCGAACGATCCAGATACCTACAGATGTCTACAGTATATACATATACCATACTCACCAAAATCCCAACCTAATGAAGCTACATGTACAAACTAAACTGGCGCTGTGGGATTGCGGTGGAAATGAAAACGGTATTGATATACAGGAGGGTCACACTGTTAACGACGAAATCGCATTGGAAACTTTTGTTGTAAGGAATGACAATGTTTATAATAAGTAGAAATTTAATGGACATAATTTCTATATTATACAGTACTGTATGTTTAATGCAATTATAATAATGTAATTATCCTTTATGTATCATAGAATACAAGAAAAAAACTAAGCAGCTTTATTTTAAAAATCATGGCCTTTATATTAATTAATAATAATTTATAACAAAACAACAGAAAGAATTTTATAACTTTTTACATTTTTGATAAACTAAAATGGGATCTGTACAGATCAAGAGAAATTCTGCAAAGAACTTATGATTCACTTCTTATTATCATTACTTCTTATTCTTTCTTATTATTATCATTCTTATTATGATTCACATACAGGCAATGCCAGAATGGACAAGATCTTTACGAGAATCGATAAGATCGTTATACAGTACAGATCTTAGTGGAACTAATAATTCATCACACTAAGGTAGAGAATTGCGTACGTTGATCAATGTATGTTCGCGCTTTTGAAGACCTTTAGCAGTTTAACCTGCCAAAATTTATATGTCTTTTAGTTAATTAAAACCACCTTTAGCATACGACAATATTTTATGCTAATACGCAAAACACTAGCCGAAGTCAGCCCATGCGCGATCATTCACCCGATGGATCTACACCCGGGAGACTGAATTCGGATGCTTAAATTTTATTATTGCAGTGTAAGGTTGCAGTGTATACCTACTGTATTATTCGATAGATCGTTAATAATTAATCTCTGACAGATATTATTGGCTTTCGGGAAATATTAACAGTTCCTTTAGGACGTGGCGCTTTATCTATTTAAACAGAACTAAGACTTATACTAAAACGCAACGATACTGCTTATGATTGAAGTATAAAGCGTATTCTTTAGGAAATACTTTGTTACCAATCACAATCATACACACTATTCTGCCGACCGTCAGTATATTTGATCACACATAAAGAGAGCAGCAATTGACTCACGTAGGGTCTGCTAAATAACATTGGATTCAATACACACCACATTAATATAAATCGCAATTGTTATGTATAGCCGGTCTCTCTAACCTGTAGTGTATCAAGAAAATTGGGAATTTGGGTGATTTATCCGTATTATCCAAAGAGCAATATTTCCATCAACAAATAGGTACAATTAATAACTGACGGTAAAATAACAGTACAAACAATATGATTAATGCAATTAAATTAAGTGAGTATGTTAATTAGTGAGGTAAGGTTAGTTAATGAGTTGTAACAGTTTATACTTTCGATAATTTAAGCAGTTTTACTAGAGTTCTTCCCAAAAAGCCGGTGTTATGGCGAAAATGGGAACACAACAACAGAATCATATAAAATCATATGACTACTACTACTATACGAGTATACCAAAAACTCTTATTCCACGAAGCCCCGTTCAACACAGAGGATGAGCAGTGAGATAGGAAATTCAGTTCAGTAGCGCTGGGATAGGTCGAAATCAACGCCTACGCAAATTCTATTGGCCGACACGGACAGCAGGGTATAAGCTACCTCCCTAAACTAGTTGGCCGATTAAACTGAGCCCAGATATCTCCGTACAGCACATCAGCCAATAAGCTGGTAGCTTGCACTATTTTAGTTATAAATCCCTTTGAGAGTATTTTAGCGACCGGGGGGGAACTGGCCAGCAAAGGCAAACGTATCAGTTATCCCACAAAAGCTTTTACAATGTAATCATATAGACGCGGCCTGTGGTCTCTAGTACATACAGTATATGTACAGTCAGTGGCGGTAGGG
>JAUCBJ010005227.1:0-44675 GCA_032718475.1 Nemertoderma westbladi
TGTCTGAGTGTTTTTTATTGTTTTTTTTATACAAAACATGATGTCCGTCAAAATGCCCACTTTTTATTACATTATTGTTCAGGAAGGTAAATAATTGTTTATCTTTCTTAAATAAAAACTAGATACCATAACGAAATATTTGGTAACTAACGTCTGTCAAAATGAAAAGCCGTTAAAATAATCGGCATTACTATGCCCTGGGTAGGGTAACCGCTTTTTGACAAATTTTTTCATGTGAAAATGGATTTTATCATAACAAGACAAAAAAGGTAACTGACTGTTTCTTCCTGTGACTTCCTATTTCAGACATTTCCCCCCTAGCGCATTCACGCAAGCATAAAATAAACCCCGAAATAGCGAAGGATCACGTGCTTAGGGGTTAGGACAGTCTGCATCACGTAGATGCTCATGATGATAGAGTCAAGATAAGAGCCAGCGTGTAGTTTAGTGTGACAGACTCGTATTTGTTGAGATACTTCCTCAGGCAGCACTTAAGCAGAGATAACCAACACCCTCCTGCCTGAGGTCACCTCAAGAGATGATTGGTCTGCGAGTTGCAGCTGCCTTGCTAACATTTTACTCTAAGCTAGGAATATACGAATCACTTTGAGATTTTGACACACAACATGTTGTGGCGAACACAAAATACGCATTCACGTAAGCAAGCATAAGTGTAAAATAAGCCTCAAGATAGCGATAGTTTACGTACTCGGGGCGAGAGCTTTCGATCAATGTATAATTTCACTCACCACAATTTCATTACCTATATAAACCAGTATGTGCTCATTATTAGCCAGTTGGCAATTTATCTGATGGCAGTAGGTGAATGAATAGTTTCCACTGCCGTGCTAGCAAACTTATTACATTAGGCCTAATAACTACTACTACTAGGATTGGCATGCTGCATTGCAGCTGCATTTTTAAGAATGCTGTGCCGGCTTGTCAACAAAATTGCACCGCCACAACTCCCTATCACCCATGACATTTGCTAGATCATCCGCATCTTTAAGGCCAGTGTCCTTTAAGATGCGTCTCAAGAAAGTCATGGGCTGTCCACCATGCTTATTCACTCCATGAGGCTGCCAAAGTACAAGATTATGCACTGGCTGGTCCTCACGGCGAAAGCAATGTCCTGCAAAGCGGAGGCGATTTTGTTCTAGTGTCAAGCTTGGGGGAACCAATGAGACACCGCCAATGTTATATAGTGTCTGGTTGGAGATGTGTGCATTGTACTTGACACAATGAACCCGGCGTAGCATTCTTGTGAATGTGCCATCCAGAGATTGGGTGTCCTCAGCAGATAGAGCCCAGCATGGACTCCCGTAGAGGAGTACTGGAACTACTGCTGCTCTAAATAATCGGACCTTAAGTTTCTGATTAATTCTCGGTGACTTCCAAATCCTGGAAAGCCTATTCAAGGCTGCCCGCCCATGCCTTTCCCTTACGTATTCGAAGGTCCTCACCCGACTTCCGGATCCATGATCCCAGGTAACAGAAGTCGTCCACATGCTCTAACATACCATCCTTTGAGCTTATGCTCATCCGATCAGAGACTTGCTGAGGACTTTCAAAGTTAACTGTCAAAATTTTGGTCTTTCTGGAGTTAATAAAAAGACCAACACTAGAAGCATCATGTTCTAATGAGCTGAGGAGCCGTTGGGCTCCCTCTAATGATTCTGAGAGTACTCCTAAGTCATCAGCAAAGTCTAGATCAGTTAGGTACTTGGCAGGATTTCCTCGACTTCTGGAGCCAGTAGGTGGAGTTATCATCACCCCATCATCATTATGATGATCTAAGGACATGCGTAGAACATAGTCAACCACAATAATGAACAAGAATGGTGCAAGTGTGTCTCCTTGGAGGACGCCCCATAACACTTCAAATGGTTCTGTGTCACCGTCAACAGTAGACACAAATGTTGTCGAACCATCGTATACTGATCTGATTGCTGCAATAATTTCATCAGGAATCCCATATAATGAAAGTATGCTGAACATACGTGAGCGAGAGACTGAATCAAAGGCCTTGAAGAAGTCAACAAAGATAACAGCCACATGCCTGTCTTTCTTTTTTGATAACTCTTCAATTATCCTTCTAAGTGCCAAAATGGGCTCCATGGTCCCACGACCTTTACGGAACCCATTCTGATTTACACGGAGCAGTCTCTCAATGGGATCCCTGATGCGATTTAATAGAATCCTATTGTATAGCATTGCAGCAATCGAGATCAATGAGATTCCCCGAAAAGAACCATAGAGTGTTAGGTTGCCCTTCTTGGGAACTGGCACCAACTTATTTGTTTTCATTTCTTGTGGGACTCTTGTTGTTCGGTACATGTCTACTATGATGGGATAGATGAGCTTTAAACACCCAGGTATTTTAAAGACCTCAGGGGGAACACCATCAACTCCACTGGCATGATTAGTCTTAATGCTCTTTGCAGCAGCCTTCACTTGTGCAAAGGAGATATCGCCAATGGGAATATCTGGGAGTACAGACTCAGACACTTTTACTTCTATAAAGTTATCAGGCAATACCCTGTCATTATTGAGGAGCTTTTCAAAGTGGGCTTTCCAACCATTGAGGCGATCGGCTGGTGATTCAGCCTTAACCGTGGTGGTTGGTTGGCTTTGCCGCCCAGTAAGCAAATTGATCGATTTCCATGCCTGGGATGATTGCCTGCTGTCGTCAGCATCATTGATGGCATCAACCTGTTGGTTTATTAGCTCCTGTAGATTAACAGAGTACTGCCTGTTCAGGGACCTAGATGCAGCCTTAACTGCATTCTTGGCCTAATAACAGTTACCGGTGAACCGTGCAATCAACATTAGGACATTAATATTAGCACCAAGAACGGACTCTCGGCCACTCAGTCCATTACGAGGTACAAGCCATGGCAGAGCTTAGGTAACACATTCACAAAGTCGAACAGTCGGGATCCCGAGACCAACACATGATCCCGCACAGTGGAAACTACAGCTAAAGCGACAATGATGATGAGTGGACCTGAACTCGCTGATACACCTCAGGGTTCCAAGAGGAGGAGCACTCCACCTTGAACCCCCAGCGAGAAGGATGCAACCATATGTGAGGTGGTGATACAGTGGTACCATACCAGCCTGCTACACTGTATCAATCGGAGGAGGGATGTGGATCAGTCGGGGTGAGGAGTGTGGATCAGTATGGGATGAGGAACGCAGCTTGACACGCGAAGATGAGGTGGTGAGTACTGGGACCACTGGTCAACAGGGGGATATATGTGGCGTGCGGCCCGACGGAATGGCAGCGGGCAGGCCCACAGTACCGCCGCTGGATGAGGAGAAACCAAGGAAGTCTACCAGTGGAGGATGAGGACGTAGATGAAAGCCAGAGATAAACACGAGGCCACAATACTACGAGGAGCCTCCTCAACAACACAAAGAAGTCGGGTAAAGTAGATTGGACTAAACTCCAGCAACAGGTTGGTTCATGTAATAAACATTTCGAGTGCTTTGTAAGGGAACTCCTCTTGTAAAGGTCACTAGAGGGATATCTTTCATCGGGTGTGTGAGATACTCGATAAAGTTATTTTATAGTTCTGTAAAGTAATAATATACTTAGAGTCATATAAATGTCCAATATATTATGTAATTAATGCTTCATTATTTATTTATACAGCTTATCATTATATATAGGATTTCTTCTACATAGGTATCATTTACTATATAGGAACGTTGTAAGTAAGTATAAAAATTATTAATATCCTCGTTCACTCAAATAGGAATGCTTAACATTGTAATATGGAGTTTCAATAACGTTTCGTTTCTTCAATGGTATTTCTTCCAAGTCTTTCTCGATTATCTGCTGCTGTCCTATGTTAGCACTTAATACATTATGCAATAACCATCAACCGAGGTCATCCAATCCTGTAGATCCCAACGATGTTATCTTCTGTTGAATTATTTCCAGACTCGTCTTTGATGAGGCAGCCATTAGATCATGACTTGTGACGTTAGTTCCGTTTTTCCATATAATAACGCTCCTGTTCCTTCGAGAAGAAATAGAATCTGAGGTGTATACCATGTCTATTGTTTTGTCTGTATGTTTTCCTCCTGTCGTGTAAGATTCGAATCATAGTAACCACTCGTCCGGGTTTCTTTCATGGCTTTCAGAGCGTCTATGCCCCCTGAATATCTGAATTCCTGACGAGCAGCATGCATGGCATTAATATTGTCTGCAACTACAGTGCTTGTGATGTTTCCTTCTAAGGGTAGTAGTTTATTATACTCTACTGTAGGACGCATTGGATTTTTCCCATTTGAAATCTAATTGAATGGGTGAAAACCCATGAATATTAGTTAATGCATTGTGAGCAGCAACTGCCCATGCCACTGCCAATCAATTTCACATTTTTCTTGAGCCATTATCTTTTGAACATCTAAGCCAAGAACTGCATTCTGTCATTCACACAGACCATTAGACCATGGTGATTCAGCAGCAGTAGGCAGATTGTATGAGGAGTAGGTGATCATCACAGAAGTGGGAGGTTTCATTGTCAACTCCAGTCCTCCTCTGAACGCAACTACCTGCATAGTTGTAAATACTCCCACACATTAAACATTTACTTATATTACCATATCGATCCAGGGGATTTCTTACTGGACCAGAACCCCAACTTTGTCCTTGGCCAAACTGATATGAAGAACTCTACCTCTGCCAAACTGATCTGAAAACTGACCTCAACCAAACTGATCACTATGTCCAGTCCACTATACTGTCCACTTGAATACTGATTCTGCCTTCGATAATTAAATCTACCAACTTCTCCCCCACGCTGCACTGGTAACCTTTAAATCTTCTATCAAAAGTAAAAGGTCTTCAGCTATTTCATCTGAACACACTTTTTCCTTTTGCTTTATATCCAACTCACCTAATTCTGATGAAACATCATTTCTTTTCCATGAAATTTTATTTAAGGTGTCTTGCATACCTTTGACACTTAAAACAGAGACAGAGACAGACCTTGCAAGTTGTTCTTCTGTGCATGACAGTCCAGTTCTCGTTAAAAGTCTGAATACAATCACCCCATCAGGCAGCTCCATACCATGTTTCCTTAACTTTGAATATAAATTATCAAATTCCACCAGATATTCCTCCATGGTTATCCCAACTGGGCGTATATATTTCTCAAAATTCTCATAAGAACAAAATATCAACAGCTCCTTGTCCATTAAACATAAATCGTCAGCTTAGTTATTACTTTCTCCAGTCCGTCTTCACCGCTTAATTCAGCAATTGGTATATCTACATGCCATATTTCTATTTCCTTTTTCCAGTCGCCATAGGAAAGATCTGCACGCACTTTGGGGGGTATTTTATAACTTGCCACACATGCCGATTCCGCCATTTTATTAAGGAAAACCATGCTCTGCTACCATGAAATATTGACTATAAAGATAGTATCACTCCTGACTGTCCTACATATATTTTAGATATTATTTCAGATAACACAATTACACCCTGACACCAGTAGGCATGAGACACCGGTTACTCCTATACCAGTAGACTTTACTGCAGTAAGGTCTGGTACAGATAACCCTATTTCTACAATAAGCTCCCATAACTCTTATATTAGGTCCAAGGGTGATCCTAACATCCACATCCCGGGTATCCTGTCTTCTTCGGTTTTGTAATCTGTATATATGTCAGTACCTCGTATCGGGTGTCCTGGGCTACTGTTAGAGCCTCTTCAACTGTTGCTTGTTTATTACGTCTAGCTCCCTCAACTTCTGTGTTTCTTTATCTTTATAGTAAATCCATTACCATCTGTTCTAGCACACCACATTTCTCCTTATAATATGTCTTCCCTTGTCTTCTATGTAATCCCTCGGTCCGGGTTTGTTCCAATATAGATTGGAATTATCTGATGATGTTCCCACATCATTTAATACTTGTTGTACCGCAATACCTTTTCCAAGGTATCTCGTCCCATCATCAAATATCCTACCACAATATATATCCCGTTGGCTTGATTATTCGTCGTTGCTCTATCACTTGACTCGCTCCCCGCCACATCCGTACCGATCGCATTCGTGTTTGCCTAACCGGTGGACTAGGTGATCTACTCCATAATAATATAGTCTTCTCATCCGAGTCAAGACTCCTACCCATGCGACTCTTTACTGCTGCTTTGTAGTCCCAATACTCATCTTTCTTGGGTACTATATTTTCGTCGTCATCCCTTTGGATCCTTTGTCCTTGTTTGTCCTTGTTACGTGTCTTTCTATTTCCATTATCCTCATCCGCATGGGCTTAAATCTGGTGGCCATCCAATGCCTGTATTCTCTATCAGTCCTGGTATCTGTTGCTTGTTGTGTCTATGTTGCCATTGTTTAGATAAGATCAGAAGTACTCACTCATAGTACTGGTTCATCGTCGTCACCGTTCACTATCTGGAAATCGCTAAGCTGCATATCGCGTTGCAAGCTAGATATCCCTATACTACTACTAAATTTACTCAGACAGATCGCCATCCTGTCCATCGGATACTTTAGTTCCTTGTTATCAAATACATTGAAATGTAAATCATCAGTATTGTAAGCGATAACGTTTCCACTTCCTATTCCTCATAATGGTTTGGTTGCCACTATTAGTGCCTTCCTCATCGTCATTACCATTCTTCCAGTCTTTTGAAACTTCATCGGTTCTTCACCTTATGATGTATGCCATAAGCAGACACAAGAAAGAATTCAGCATCGTTTTTACTTGTATTATATATTCCTGTGTTTTGTTTACCCATTAGGTTCTTTGGCGTTTCTCCTTGGATTTGATGTAGGTGCATCCTCGCTTCCACTACATTATTTATTATCAGCCTCCCATACATAGTTGTCAACATTTCTTTATGTGCTAACCAGAATTTCTTCTATAACGCTGCCTTTCCATCATGTCTCACTATCGTCACAGTCTTGATAGACTCATCATTGGACTTTATGCCACTCTATAGGGCGTCCCTCTTTATCAATGAGTTCATTTATTACTATTACCTTTCTCTATTGTATCTATAATGCTATGTTTCAATATCTTTAATTAAATTAATTTAAACTTATCCTAGTGCCTAAATAATTTAGTAGAATCATTAACAACCCACTATCCTAATCCTAATTTAATTTAGAGTTAGTTGATTTATTCATTTGTTTCTCTTGTGGCTGTAAATACCCATAATTGTACGTCACTCAAACAAATAAAAACGCAATAATTTTTATTGTCCGTTTAAATCACTCATGATGACCTTTTTTTGACAGTATATGTCCTCCAGAAATTTACCGTTACGTTTCGTGCTACCGGTTTCTCTACTGCTGTTCTCTCAGGCTATCAGTACCGGTATTAGTAAATAGAGCACTATTTTGCAGTATTGCATGTACAGATGTAGGTATAAAGCAGGTATTTTAGTACCGGTACCGGCACCGGTACTGCTGTAGGCCTACTGTGTAGCCTACCATTTAAATACGGTACTGGTAGGCCTACCGGCTGACCGGTTGTTTTGGTTAGAAAATCCCGCCTCTGTAACCTGCTCCTTTCCCTGATTTGGTAAAGTGACTGTTTATTGTTTTGGTTAGAAAGGCCCGCCTCTGTAACCTGCTCCTTTCCTTCATTTTGTAAAGTGACTGTTTATTGTTTTGGTTAGAAAATCCCGCCTCTGTAACCTGCCCCTTTCCCTCAATTAGTTGAATGATCGTTTATATGTCTATATATGTCTGAATATGTCTAATTTATCGTATGTCTTCATATAATATACATAATATGTCATCATTCTTTCATCAGCACACTTTAATTTAATTTAGCTGGATTCTTCGTAATATAAATGTAAATTCCTAAATAATTCCTATAAATATAATTCTATCCTAGGGCCTAATATAAATATCCTACTTTATTATATTACTTTATGACTTTATTTTACTGCTAATGGGTATACGCCAGGGTTTTATTTTCCCCGCACTTTTATTGAGCCTGTTCATATAAACATCATTTGTTTATTGGTCTTAGAATGGCTTTCTTATCACTCTTCACTGTCCTTAGTTCGACTGTCCTGACATGCCTATCTCTCCCGGTTTTTGTACCGACTACTCTGGCTAATATCTAGTCGAAGTAAGTCCTATTCTATTATACTATTATAAGGACTATACTAGTCCTTATACTATTATCTTAATAATTTGTTTAATAGAAGCAACTAGCACTATTCGTTCTGTGAGTTGAATATACATAACTGCACAGTGCACCTGATACATGGAGGATACATGGAACACCAAATTTATTAAACACATTTACAGTTTGTAACTCCAGCACCGAATAAAAGTAATGATTGTCTAAAAGGTTGTAAAGTAAGGATAACAGTACATAATTTGAAAAGATCTACGCCAATAAGTTATTACGATGTTTAAATGCCTTACATGTGAAAATAGATAGATTTTTTATTTCAAGTCTGGACTGAGATAAAACTAGTTTCCGAAATTTGTATACGGTTGGGATTATGTGGAAATACCGTTTTATGTATTCTGATCTGAGTTCTCTGTAAGCCGGACATATCAATAAAAAATGTAGTTCATCTTCGATTGCCCCTGAATTACAAATCCGACACAGTCTCTCCGAAGTCGCTTGTCGTTCCCACCATCCAACCTCAATCTGCAAGCGGTGACTAGTACACCTTGCGAACAAGGGCCAACTTTAAGGCGGGGGAATCTTTCAGCAGATTGAGGTATTGTTCAGTCGCAAATCTGTCCTTTATGTATAGTCTTCCCTTGGGAGAAAGGTCAATGCTAATCCACCAAGATTGTATGAAGTGGTCACCCAAAACCTGTCTAACGGTTCTCAAAAACCCATTACGATCTTCAACCTCTTGGTTGTTCCACGCCCAGCTTAACCCTATACTATCTAAGCAGTCTCTAACTCTAGAAGCCCAGTTGACCACAGATCCATTGGTAACTGAGTCCTGATACAGTTCAAGGTAAGTCTTCGTACTTAGCCTATGGTTGGGTAGATAAAGCAGGCGTAACCAGAACTTTAATGTCATGAACTTCCTGTGAGTAATAAGGGGCATCACGCCTGACTCGCCATACACCATGAAGTTTGGCGTACTGGACTTTAGACCAATAATATACTTGAGAAAGGACAGCTGTACTTTTTCGATATCATTGCCCGCATGGAAACCCCAAACTTCGGCACCATAATTCAATATTGGTATAATAAGAGTTGAAAATAGTGGAGATCAAATGATATATTCGAGAATTCGCTTAGATATCTGAATAGAGAAAAGAGTGCCTTCTTTGCTTTCATTGCCAGCACCTTCTGCGCTACAACAAAACTTCCAGAGGAAGAAAACTCGATCCCTAGATATGTGTATGAAGTTACAACTTTTACAGTTTGGCTCTTGTAAGTCCATTTATCAGCTACTGAGGTGGAACCACCCTGTCGGAAAACTACGATATTAGTTTTATCTAAATTGACTGTCAGGGCCCAGTAGTCAGCATAGTGTCTGAGCTTATCAAGAGCATGTTGTAGACTTTCTCTGGAATTTGCAACCAAGACAACGTCGTCAGCGTATAAAAGAAGATACAGACCGAAGTATTCAAAATCTAAACCTGTGAGACCACTTCTTGCCAGTTCATACTCTAGGTCGTTTAGAAATAAAGAAAACAAAATAGGGGACAATCATTCTCCCTGCATTACACCTAATAGACAGTCGAAACTAGGAGATACTTCACTGTTCCAACGTACCTTTACCGTTACTGAACTGTACATTGCTTTGATTATATCAAATATTTTACCCTTAAATCCGACTGCGTCAAGTTTAAGCCATAATGCGTTTCGATCAATGCAATCAAACGCTTTCTTGTAGTCTACAAATGCAGTGTACAGTTTCAGATGACCATGTTTTCCAGAAGTGAAAAAATCTACAAAACCGTGAAGAACAAAGATGTGGACCAGGGCGGAATCCTGCTTGCGCCTCTGTGATTATACCAAGGCCCTCCGACCACCATAATAATCGACTATTCAATATTGTTGTGAACAGTTTACCTAGCGCACTGAGTAGAGCAATACCACAGTAGTTATTTGTGTCTAGACTATTACCTTTCTATTTTATATATGGGGGTAACCAGTGCTGTTGGCCAGGCATGAGGGAAATGTCCGAAATACAGTACAGCATTAAACAAAATTAGGATTGTTGGCAGGAGAGCTTCCTTAGTGTCAATGAAGAACTCATTTAGGAGAAGATATACGCCTGGGGACTTGCCACGCCTCAGTCTGTTAACTGCACAAACAAGCTCCTCCATGGAAATTGGTTGCGAAGCTTCACCCTCTAAAACGGACCTGCTAAACTGAACATCAATTTCTTGTTCCAGCCATATACCAATGTCCTGAAAACTGGAGGAGGTGTCGATCAAGCTACGGAAGTGGACCTCAAAGTCTTTAAGGGTTGGATGATTTCTAGTGGCAGAAGAGTCAGAGTCTCCAGTGGCCTTGGTCAGCATTTTACAGAATTTTTTAGATTCAGAGCATCTAATTTTTTCTAGTTTGTCAGAATGTTCTAACCGGAATTGCACTCTAGATTGTCGTAGAGTTCTACTGTAAGCCCCCACTACGGGATTTCGATAAACAATTGAAAGTTTCAGGCGTTCTACTCATTCGCCATTGGTTGAGCGCTCTGCAAAAATCATGTTGTTGGTTAAGGCACTCATCTGTATACCATGGGGCACTAACATTAGTTGAAAGGTGGTTTGTATTTGTGACATTAGCTTTAAAATACTTAGATGCCGATTCAGTGATGCAGTTTGACAGTTTTTCGGTAGCCTCATCTGTTAGTTTGGTAGAGTAAATGCCACTAATTAAAGAATCCTGTAAATCCTCTAGTTGCGACTGTACTGTGGGTGACTGGAGATCATTTATGAATGCAGGTTTGAGGGTCTCTTTCCAGAACAAATCACATAGTCTATTGTAGACCAACGGATCCCGCTTGTTCCTCCCGAATTGAAAGTAAATTTTCCTAATGGAGAGTCAGATCCAGTCTACCATTCAGTATACGCATTCCAGCTGATATACATTTTACGCCCAAAATCGTTTACTATACTATCCTGGTTTACTCTATTCCTTTGTATTCCTGACCAATCAAGTTCACCGTCATCAGGTGGTAATAGGCTGTCTAGTGGGTCTGCTGTAATAGCATCTCCTATCATATAATCAGGTTCAGTCCCAGTCCTACCATTAAAGTCTCCTGCTACAATGACGTCACTACCCAAACTGTAACGGGCTATTGTCTCCTGTAGTTTGTCGTATATCATTCCTGGGTCTCCTACACCTGCATGGGACCTGGAAGGTGGGATATAAACAGCAAGAAGACTTAGGTTGCGGTCAAGGTGTAATTTTTTGAGTCTAGTTTTAAACCTATAATGTATTTGGGGTCCAAGGATTTGAGCTGTATAATTGCACCGACATGGTCATTTTTTGCAAAATTGTTACCCCGCCATCAAAACGTTTAGCTCTGGGATGCTTAGTAGATATAGTTACAGAAAAAGCTTTATAACCAGCCAGATATATTCTTTCTCTGTTACAGGACACATCCAGGTCTCAGTGCAGATAAAAAAATCATATCTATTAATCATAGCACAAAAATTTGAGTCATCTAACTTTGAACCACAAACACTCTACATTCTACATTCAATAAGCCAATCGAAAATCCAGTCTGATAGTTTGATATACGTTGCCCAACAACATGAGATAAATTTTCCGCTATACATTCCGTGTATTATTGCCAAGACACAGTCTTAGTCTGAGCAAGGGTATCAATGCGATTCCGAGGCGTACAGTGACGTCACGACCAATCACAGATCATTTTCAAATTTTGAATAATTTTTAAACTGAAAACACCAATATCTTCCACCTCGCTGTTGCTGCACATTTCCTTTAAGTTTCAGATCTCTCATTCTCCTGGGTTCTCAGTTTGGCCATTGCAATTGGTGCATTTGTTTTTCTGACATCCTAATAGTGCCTGCAAATTCCATTACCCAGTCAGCATGTTGGCTCTGAAATGGTGTCTTCATTCATTCTCTGCCATCCCGCCCTCACACCTTATTGGTGGTGCCTTACCAAGGCCCCTATCAGATGAGGTACTAGTAATATCTGGTGTTAATTACTAGCAGGATAGCCTACTCCATTCCTGTCCAATTCCATCTACCTCTGTTATTCCTTTGCCCCATTAAATGTCTGTGTGATTCACCGTATTTACCATCTGGGTAGTACTTACTTTCTGGTAGTTTTCTTTTTACAATGGAGATGGTGTATATTATATAGTATATACTTCAAATTGCACTATTACACCCTATCACCAAATCTGATTTATACAGTGAGGTACAGTGATACGGATGTAAGGGGGAAATTCAAAACAGTTGGTTGTTTATGTTGTACTGGTCAGCTATTGTAGGCCTGTACGACTGCGCTGTCCTACCAGACCACAGACTACGGCTCAGTGTTGGCGTTGTCCAACCGAATGGAGGCATCAGACACTGGACAATGAACCGGCCGTTTAGAGGCTGACCTACAACCTCGAAGGCAGAGCAGGGAGGAACGAAGCAACGCGAAGTTTAACTTGCGCCGGATCCATGTGACGCATTCCGAGTACCTGACCTCGCGTTTGTCCGCGAGCTTCTGTCTCAGGTGCTTAACAAACTGGCGCGTGGTCGGCGCCATCCCGCCAAAGGCCGAGAATATGAGGGGGATGAAAGTAGAATGTTCCACCTCCCGTATCCTCTCCTCGTACTTAAGAATCTTACGATTCTCATGGTGGAGGTGCGCTACGTCTAGGGACATAGCTGCATTTGTTGCCGCCAGCGGGTTAAACATGGACACATCGATGAACGACCGCTGGAATCGGTTTCCCCAGAAGCCGCTCACAGACACATCCAGCCTTGCCTGCTGGTCCGTCGATGTGGTACGATGGGTGAAAGTTTCACCGGATAACGGCTGGAGCATCGGCTCAACAGCAACGTTGTAGGCGACCTCAGTGAGCGAGTTGGCGACGAAATCATGTATCTCATTGTGCCTGATGGAGGGGAAACCTCCAGTTGGGCACGACAGGATGTGGGTTGCAGAAAATCACGCCCCACAGGCACAACGAGATGGTAGATTCTTCGGACACCAACCGTAGCGGAGACACACCGCATCCCGGAACCCTTCTTTACTCAGGTGAGTAACTTGTAGGGTTAGTGGCTTGGAGTTTAACCAAGCTGACGCACCTTTTTCTGTTGTGAGTTCACACAGTTTGCATTGGTCTTTGGGTAACTGGGCGTATACTTGTTCCCTTTTAGTACGAGATGATGTTATGGACTCCGCCTTCACCTCGGTCACGATCCGTCTCTGTTCAGTCCGCACCGCTGCCATCGACTCCGCATCTGCGAACGGTTCACAGACTCGGTGCGAGTGGTCGTACTGCGTCTCCACGTCGGAAGGAACCGGGATACCCAATCCGACATCCCAAGTTGGGAGGGAGGCTAGTTGGCGTTCAACCGCCAATAGCGACGGCCTGTCGAGCAGTTTGGCGATGAACCGCTGCACCGTCTCCTCCAGCTCCATTGCGTTGGGGATGACGCGGGTTTGGAACCTCCACCTGCAGGAGAGCCCGAACGCCAAACCGGCGTACGCGCAGTGAGGGTCCACCGCGGCAATCTCGGCGAGTCGATCGACTTCCTCCGCGAACTCATCGACTTTCTCCTCGACGTAGCTGGCACAAAATTCCTCGGTACCGATAACGCTGCCGAGTAGCTTGTTGCCCGTCATATCAATTGTGATGATGGTGTTCGCAAACAATGCCTCCACCTCCACTAACTTATCCGGCTTTACAGTCAGGACACACTTTGACGGGTAGTACCCGTACAACGGTCCCCTTGAACACACGATATCAAAGAACTTCCTGAGTTCTCCCAGTCGGCCCCCCGCGTTCCCATCGTCCGCAAACCACTTCTGTTCCACGTTGCACCCGCGGTCCAGTTCATCTAGGAGTGGCGTTATACCGCAGCCAAACATCGGCATCGCCACCGGGTCTCCTTGGGTGGAACCCTCCTCCGAGTAGAGGGTTTCCCCGCCGACGAATAGCCATGCTGGTTCACTGTAA
Source organism: Nemertoderma westbladi (assembly GCA_032718475.1). Classification (NCBI taxonomy): domain Eukaryota; kingdom Metazoa; phylum Xenacoelomorpha; order Nemertodermatida; family Nemertodermatidae; genus Nemertoderma; species Nemertoderma westbladi. Next base: position 14,139 of record JAUCBJ010005227.1, read on the forward strand.
CAATTAGTTACTATCGTGTGCAGCGCCGGACAGACTAAACCGATGTTATGCAACGTTGCGCTGCGGTTTAACACATTAAATGCGTTGGTAGCGTCGATCTATAATATGCCATCGCAGTCCTCAGAGGCAAAGGAATCGTTTAAAATGTGTATCGCATGTTCGATTCCCGCTTTCTGTCTGAGACACATCTGGACAGATCCACCGACAGCCTGTAAATCTGGCCTGATACACAGCACCATCGCCTTTCCGATTACCCGCCGGAGCACCTTGCCTATCCCGATTGGGCGGACCCCCGGGTTCTTGTCGAGGGCCAACAGACAAGACGAGAGCAACGCAGACAGCGACCCGGGGGGGGGGGGGGGACAACAACCTGGGCTAGACGCTTTGCCAGGTCAGTGATTCTCTCGGACAGCTCAGCTGACGGATTGCAAAACCTTGTCAGAAGGTGTTTCCACCCCTGAACGTCCAGGCCAGATGGCCCCGCCGCGTTTCCCTTCATCCGAAGTAAACATGACTGGATGCATGGACCATCCAGTCGTTCGAACACAACGTTATGGAACTACGGCGCGCGATCAAACTCTGTCAGTAAAACTGACTCATCCGCAGGTTTCGCAGCGGGGTGTTTCTCACGCAGGACATTGCGGACTACCTATGTTACCCCATCCTTGTCGGTAAACGTATCGTCCAGGCGGAGCGGTTTGCCTCTAGTCAGGTCGCGGAGACATCGCGTCGCCGCAGACACATTCACTGTCAACATATTTCTGACAAACGTTTTCTGGCGCATAACCTCCTGTGAATCGAATTGTCTTAACTTGGGAAGATGCGACTGAATTGCCCAGGCCTCAATAAGTAGCTCATTGAAATTACCCACTTTCCAAGATTCTAGTCTACCTTTCTAGAATTCGTCTGTGTATCGCCGTCGTTGATGAACGTCCAGGCTTCTGAAGCAACAGCGCCGGCATCAACAACAATGCGGTAAGAGAAACTTCCTGCAGCATGTTGTTGGTGGTGGCTAGAATCAAGATTCGACACATTTCCGCAACGAAAGCCCGCCCCCCAGCCCCCTGAGGCACTAAGAAAAGGTTGGGCCGCCAGTGAACTATAACACCATAAGCATCCGCGATAGACTTCTCGATATGCTGTTTGGGTAATTTTACATGTGCCCAGGTAACCTCTGTTGAACCGGTGACACAAGAAGGCCCTGCTATCGGCGCTGGCCCCACTGATGAACCGGTTGGGGGAACCAAGGTGCTAATCCCAGACGCCGGTGAGCCAGGAGGCCTACAACAGGCGCTGGGGGAACCAGGGGGCCGACAACGGGCGCTGAGGGAACCAGGAGGCCAACAACGGACGCTGGGGGAACCAGGGGGCCGACAACGGGCGCTGAGGGAACCAGGAGGCCGACAATGGACGCTGGAGGAACCAGGGGGCCGACAACGGGTGCTGGGGGAACCAGGGGGCCGACAACGGATGCTGGGGGAACCAGGGGGCCGACAACGGACGCTGGAGGAACCCGGGGGCCGACAACGGACGCTGGGGGAACCAGGGGGCCGACAATGCTGGCTTGATTTGGCTTGAATGGAGTTATCGCCTCATTTGAGGTAGACTCAGTTAAGGTTGTGTCGAAGTCCACCGAGGTGTCGTGCCAATCCGTGTCATCGTCGTCCCCTTCGTCGCCCGAGGCACTGAGTAGAGCAATACCACAGTAGTTATTTGTGTCTAGACTATCACCTTTCTATTTTATATATGGGGCTAACCAGTGCTGTTGATCAAGCATGAGGGAAATGTCCGAAATACAGTACAGCATTAAACAAAATTAGGATGGTTGGCAGGAGAGCTTCCTTAGTGTCAATGAAGAACTCATTTAGGAGAAGATCTACGCCTGGGGACTTGCCACGCCTCAGTCTGTTAACTGCACAAACAAGCTCCTCCATGGAAATTGGTTGCGAAACTTCACCCTCTAAAACGGACCTGCTAAACTGAACATCAATTTCTTGTTCCAGCCATATACCAGGTCTACCCGGTCTCCTACACCTGCATGGGACCTGGAAGGTGGGATATAAACAGCAAGAAGACTTAGGTTGCGGTCAAGGTGTAATTTTTTGAGTCTAGTTTTAAACCTATAATGTATTCGGGGTCCAAGGATTTGAGCTGTATAATTGCACCGTCATTTTTTGTAAAATTGTTACCCCGCCATCAAAACGTTTAGCTCTGGGATGCTTAGTAGATATAGTTACAGAAAAAGCTTTATAACCAGCCAGATATATTCTTTCTCTGTTACAGGACTCATCCAGGTCTCAGTGCAGATAAAAAAATCATATCTATTAATCATAGCACAAAAATTTGAGTCATCTAACTTTGAACCACAAACCCTCTACATTCTACATTCAATAAGCCAATCGAAAATCCAGTCTGATAGTTTGATATACGTTGCCCAACAACATGAGATAAATTTTCCGCTATACATTCCGTGTATTATTGCCAAGACACAGTCTTAGTCTGAGCAAGGGTATCAATGCGATTCCGAGGCGTACAGTGACGTCACGACCAATCACAGATCATTTTCAAATTTTGAATAATTTTTAAACTGAAAACACCAATATCTTCCACCTCGCTGTTGCTGCACATTTCCTTTAAGTTTCAGATCTCTCATTCTCCTGGGTTCTCAGTTTAGCCATTGCAATTGGTGCATTTGTTTTTCTGACATCCTAATAGTGCCTGCAAATTCCATTACCCAGTCAGCGTGTTGTCTCTGAAATGGTCTCTTCATTCATTCTCTGCCATCCCACCCTCACACCTTATCGGTGGTGCCTTACCAAGGCCCCTATCAGATGAGGTACTAGTAATATCTGGTGTTAATTACTAGCGGGATAGCCTACTCCATTCCTGTCCAATTCCATCTACCTCTGTTATTCCTTTGCCCCATTAAATGTCTGTGTGATTCACCGTATTTACCATCTGGGTAGTACTTACTTTCTGGTAGTGCTCACTGGGTAGTGCCTTCTTACTGCTAGTGCTTACTGGGTTGTACTTACTTACTGGTAGTGCTCACTGGGTAGTGCTTACTTAAATATAGTGCTCCCTGGGTAGTGCTTACTTACTGGTTGTGCTCACTGGGTAGTGCTAACTGTGATTATGGGGTCTGTCCGCATCCAACTAGTCATCACCCCTTCCCTCATAGTCATTTTAATGATTTAAAGGGACTACGTTGGATCTTCCTTACTGGTTCTAGTTGGTCCACTGAGCACCCAACCAAATGGTTGGGTGTTGATATGGCAATGGGATCGCTCTCCCTCTGTTCTCCATTGATGGTGGGCCGTCGGGCAGTCCATCCCAACTATATTCGATATTCGTGGTATTTCCAGTCGTATTGCGAAGTCAATACTCTTCAGATGTGGGTACTTCAAATTTGGATCCTGTTGTGTTGGTCACCATTCCTTTGGATTTCCCGTTTGTAGAAGACACCTTCACTGGCACCACATTCAGTAGAACTTTTGCCTTTGCCTTCCTTGGGCCAATTGTCATTGCAATTGTCTCCCCAGGTCAGTTTTACTACTGTCTCAGTATAGGCACACGTCCTTGCTATGTGTCCATGTTTGACACATTTATTACATAGCCTGTGTGTCCATGTATAAAGTCTCCATTCAGATGGAATTTCTTTCCACTGGCCACAGTGCCTGATGCTATAGCCTTCCTGATGGTGAATCTGGCATTTCTGGCCACTATCTTAGGGCCTTGGTCTAGAAGACTCCCCCCTGGCACTGTTATAGCTAGACCCCTCCTCTGTCATTCCAAATGACATTGACTGTAGTCTTTGAGGCATCTCGTCGGACTGGTGATTTTCTTGCCTCGCTGGGAGTTTGCAGCGGACTACTCTCCCTTCCTGAACTTTGGGACTTCCCGAGTTCGCTCATTGTCTATGCGTTGTCGGTTATCTCGTCATCAGCGTGTCGTCAGTGCGGTTTTACTGTTTGGTATAGTTTTCCACTGTGACAGGATCCCGGTTGCCAGAGGATCCCAACTAATCGTCTCTGGTGATTGTTCCCTATGCGCGCGTCCTGGCTAATGGGTGGATAGACTGACTAGGCTTGTTTGTAGGCCATAAAATAACAGAGTTTGTTTGCTAGACGTTTCTATTAATAGGCTGTAGTACAGTGTACCGGTAGTGCTATAATAATAGCACAGCGTAGCGTATTGTAGTGGTGGAAAACTATTTCACCTTATTACATGGAATAAATGCCAACTGAGTTATAATGCACGTGACCAGTAGTATAAAGGGAAATATATTGCCTGCAGGCTAACACGTTTATTGGCCTCCAAGCGATACAATCCTATTGCTGACACATGCAGCCCTCCCATTGGCTACCTTATATAACGCCATATATATCCCTCCCTTTGGCCCTGCTGGCCTCTACCCACTGAGGTGGATTGTTAATCCACTGCCCAGCTGGTCTTATCGCATCCTCCCTTTGTTGGCATAACCTATTGGATACCTTGATGGGCATCTTGTAATTTCTGCCGTGAGCTAATTGTAATTTCTGCCATGGGTTAATTATTTGTTTTGATATTTGTGGGCCACTGTAAGGAAGAGACAGGTCGCAAGCTTGCTAAAGTGTTGAGTGAGATTAAGAAATGGTTAATCATAATCATATGAAGTTACTTTATAGTCCTGTAAAGTTATAATATAAATCTTTCATAAATCCTAAAAGTTCTATAAAGTTTCTTAATATTTATTTGTTTAACTTTTGTACAAAAAAATGATTAGATCACTACTGTGACTGAAAGGATCACTTTCATAACATAATTATCGGTTGACTATATGGGAACACTTAAATCAACATTAGTTCTTTATTCGCGCCTCTGTCGCTTTATTGGTAGTTCTTTATTCGCGTCTCTGTCTCTTTATTTGTAGTTCTTTATTCGCGTCTGTCGCTTTATTGGTAGTTCTTTATTCACGTCTCTGTCGTTTTATTGGTAGTTCTTTATTTGCGCCTATGTCGCTTTATTGGTAGTTCTTTATTCGCGCCTGTCGCTGTATTGGTAGTTCTTTATTCGCGTCTCTGTCTCTTTATTGGTAGTTATTTATTTGCGTCTCTGTCGCTTTATTGGTAGTTTTTTATTCGCGTCTCTGTCGCTTTATTGGTAGTTCTCCCAAGTCCTCTTCTCGTATCTCACATAGTCGCATGTATGCGCTAGATACATGTCGCAATATCCAGCTTCCGAGATCGTCTAGTCCCGTTGTCCCTGCTGACGTTATTTTACTTCCTGCTGTGAATGATTCAAATTTCGTTGGCAGTTCATTTGAGCTCTTATCGTACATAACATTCGGACCCTTTATGTCCTCAAAATCCACAAACATTACCCTGTGTATTCAGTCGGTTACACACTGCCAGTAAATATTCAATTCACACAATAAATGCATTGTGTCATTCCTGTCTGTCTCCTTAGCTATTGGACTCTTATATGATCAGATCATCATTTAAGACAGATCATCTTATTGCAAACTTCCGCGAAATCCGCATCCTGCATAGAAAATCGATGCTTCATTCAATATTCCCGAGGATCACCTGTTTTCCATGGTTTCAATATGCGGTGTGACTCCGAAAATTGAAATTGTATGGTGTGGTGGCATTACTAACACGCCCCAGACAGACGTTTTTAGGCGGGAAGGTTTGAACTTTAAAATATATTATCTCGGAGTGTCGGAATGATATTTATTATCTTATTCAAATTACTGCTCTTTATTCACTTTTCACTTAAATTTATCACTCAAAGTCTTCACGATTTATCACAATTAATCACTCAAAGGCTTCACGATTGAATGCGACATCAGCTGTGTAAACAATTTTCTTTAGTCGTTAGGCCAGTGAATACTCACAAAGTCTGACGACTTATTTCCAGTGCGGTCCTCCCAGAACTTTACTCCCCAGAGGAAACTCCAGTACTCATTTAGCTACCACTTAAGGATGCAAGGCAGATAGATATGCGCCTATCTAGACCCTTCAAAGAATTCTAGCCGAAACGAAAACTGACCTGGCCCATGTGAGGAGCGAACCTAAGACCCCCAAGAGATGTGAATTCAATGCAACTAAAGGTGGGACTATTGTGTCGTGAATAAACTCCCAGCCACCTCTACAGTACACTACATTGTGTGTTCCTGAATAACTCCACATCAGCAATGTTTAGCTTATCTACAAGTGTAGAGAGTGCTGTAGAAATGTACTGTAGTTAAGAGAAGCAAGTACTGCGTCTGGGATAATCGGGTTTGAATTTGTATAAGGGTAATATACCATTTAGTCTCCCTGATAAAGTGTTTAAGTTAAATAATTTACTGTCAGAGGAGGGTCCTCAAATAGGGAGAGCAAACCATGATGTCTGCAAGGAGAATAGAAGCTCCTTGTGACCTTGTCTGTCAGATATTTTCCAATTGGTCCATATTGCCCGACCTCAAAATTATTGGTTTTATTATACATGATTCTATTTTGGGTTGCTTTGATACTTTCGTTTACTGTACTCTCCAGACAAAAAAATGCAAAAATCTGCGAATTAATATGGGTTGAAGCCCAAACGAAGTGCAATGATTATATGGTGGGGTTATTGTACACAGTAGAAGGAAATATTACGCATCCTGTAATTAGGAGGTACCCATTGTTGTACAAGTAAAGGAGACAATATTGTGTTAGGAGCTAGGAAGGCCCTTCACAGTCGTGATGAGTTTTCGTAGTTAATGTACACTGTACAGGCGCCTTCAGTAATGTGCTAATAGTAGAGTGACCAGATGTTGGAGTTATTGGTTTTATCGGTGTATTTAACATTTCGATATTGGATGGAGGACTTCATTCATAGAGTGCAGTTCTGCATCAAATATAACCTACTGTATCGGTGTATTTGGTTATTAGTAAGATATATTGGCATTATACGTTGTTCGCTATGTAGATGCAATAACATTATTGGTGTATTGGTGAGATGTATAGCAGGACTAGTTGATATCAGAAACATTATACTTTGTAAGTCACACAACCGTTCTTATTTTATGACACTCCCTCCAGGGTCTAGACAAATCGCTCGACAAGAGTTTCCGACATTCAAGAATCTTCCCCATTAGTTAAAATAGGTGACAAAACAATTAAACTCAAACATAAAACAACATTTCTAGGTATACACATAGACAATAAACCATCATGGTAGACACACACTGCATATATCCTTTCAAAAATTTCTAAATCATCTGGAATTAAGTTTTAATTAAGATTGAATCAAGTTACGTTATGTCATATTAATTTAGATATTTAGTCATATAAATTTTGTTATATATATTTAGTCATATGGTATTCTACTATGGGGAAACACGTATAATACGTAGATAAATCCTATCAAAATAAAAATTAATAAAATGATACGTGCCATTAGTTTTAACCATTACCAGGCTCACGCTGCACCCATTTACAAATCCCTACAATTCCTCCCTATCGATTTAGTATATAACCTAGAATTACTGTCAATAAATTTATGTACGCCATCCGAAATGAAACAAAACCGCAAGCACTTCGTCATTATTCCAAAAGACATCCCAAATACACACCACAATACTCGTTCCCGCTCTGCTGGTCATTATTTTATCTCTTACATTAGACTAGTAGCTGCCCTAAAATCACTTCGGAATGAAGGATCTGTAATCTGGAATTCGTTACCACATTGCATCAAATTTAAAAAATCTCTTTCAATTTATAAAAGCACGAAAGACATATCTTTTCTTAAAACTGTCATAATTTATTACTCAAATTATAATTCTTATTTTCATTTTTCTATTTATATTCCGAAAATGATATGAAAATGTTTATGACATTGTTCTTGAACAGAAAATATTTTAGTTCTAGGACATACAATTTTATTCTAATAAAGTTGAAGTGAATTTGAAGTCTATTGTCAATAGTTATACTACTTTACCATTCCAATAAATTAGCACATTCTTAACATTATTGCTAAACATTATTTCAAGGCTTTATTCAATTATATTCTAATAAAGTTGAACCGAATTGGAAGTCACTAGTTATACAACTTTACCATTTGAATAAACTAACAGGTTGATAACATTATTGCTTAATATAATTTCAAGGCTTGTTGAACTAGGAAAAAAGATACAAGGTTCAAAAAATTTGTATTAGATCTAATTAGTACCATTTAAGCGAAGGTTAAGCTAAAATGTCTCGCAGAGGAAGTGCAATATCCGGTTCTGATTTTAGTGATAATGATAGTGTTAATGAAACGGGAAAGAGTCAATATCAGTGGACTCCCAGGTCCCGATCCTATGAAAGAGTGGTGTCACACCAACAACGGAGTCCCAGGTACCGATCCAATCAAAGAGTGGTGTCACACCAACAACGGAGTCCCAGGTTCCGATCCAATCAAAGAGTGGTGTCACACCAACGGAGTCCCAGGTTCCGATCCAATCAAAGAGTGGTGTCACACCAACAACGGAGTCCCAGGTTCCGATCCAATCAAAGAGTGGTGTCACACCAACGGAGTCCCAGGTTCCGATCCAATCAAAGAGAGATGTCAACCAAATGGAGTCCCAGGTCTGGGTCCCAACAAAGTGAGGTGTCAACCATATGGAGTCCCAGGTCCCGATCCCCACAAAGAGAGGTGTCACCCAATCGAGTCCCAAGTCCCAATCCTATAGGAAAGAGCAGAGAGGTGTCAAACCAACATACTCAGGGGTCTCTAAACAGAACTGTGGTCGACATAGAAAGGGAAGTGAATTATCATCAAAGAAATGTCGACGCAAATTTATCTAACAGAAAAGAAAGAAGAGAGTCTAACTGCAGTAAAGTTCAACCTAGACGAATGAGAGGTAAGGTTACAGGTTTATCGACGACCAAAGTCGAACCCTTTACACCAGAGAAACAAAATCAAGAAAGTGAATCCACTCGGACATCCCTTGAGTCCCAAAAAATAACTGGAAAAGAGGACACAAAAAAACATGCAAAACGCGAACCTACTTCAGAAGAACTTGTTAAAGAACTAATGGGAATTATCCTACAAATATGTTTTGGATTAGTCCTTCTTGTTTTTCTAATTATATTTGCTGTAGTTCAAATAAGTTGGTGCACAATGTCCATTTATGGTAAACATAATGCGATAGAAGAAGAGTTTGTTAAACAACAAGCCGAACAACTTGAGTTAGTATTGCAACTTGATAAAGAACGGGAGTCGTTGGATAAAGCTAAGTTTAGTCTAGCGAATACTATTAGAGAAAAAAGTTCAGAATTTAATATGCGAGTCTATTGTATCTGAAGTGGAAAATCAACCATACAACATTCAAGAAATTTGTGACATTGAGACAGACGGCGGTCCTTGGGTGCTAATAATGAAACGTAACAGTGGAGAACTATCATTCGATCACGGCATGGGAGAATATAGGGATGGATTCGGAGATCCGAGTAAAGAGTTTTGGATTGGTTTCGATTTCTTACAAGAGGTGACAGGACGAAATCCGATTACTTTACGGTTTGATTTTAAGGAGGAGGACGGCGTTGAATACTGGGCTCGATATGATGATTTTAAGATCCTTGATCTGCGTGATAAACGCGTGACCTTAAATTACAGAGGCGGCACTGCGGGAGATGCCATGTACATCGACTATAAAGATTACCCTACAGGTAAAAAATTATTAATTTTATTGTCATATTGTCAAGCTTGGTTTAAGTAAAGTCTGGGGAAAATGTTATGAACATCAAACTCCCGGATCTAGGACACCCCCCCCCCCCCGGACAGTTTCCCCCCGGACACTTCCCCCCCCGGACAGTTCCCCCCGGACACTTCTCTCCCGTCCAAGTAGGAAACTTCCCCCCGTGTTCGCGCTTTCAGACCTTTGGCAGTTTAACCCGCCAAATTAGGATGTCTTCTAGATATTAAATCGCCTTTTAGCCTATGACAAGTATTTGATTCACTACACTAGTCGAAACCAATCTGTGCGCGATCATTCACCCGCTGGTTATACCCGGGAGATTGGGTTCGACGGCTTAATCTTATTGCTATGTAAGCCTAATGTATTATTCGACTGACAGTATTATATAATCTCTGACAATATTATTCACCTTCGGGGAATATTAACAGTTCCTTTAGGACGTGGCGCTCTATCTATATAAACAGAGTTATGACTTATACTACTCACAACGATATGGTTTAGTTATAATTCACATATATGGCGCATTCTTTAGGAAATGCTTCTTTAACAGACTCACTCATACACAATGCTGCACAATACTGCACACTAATCTGCCGATCTTCACTGATTTTAGTCACATATAAAAGGAACACAGACTGACTCATGTAGGGTCTATCAAATAACATTCGATTCACTTCAAACCACTTTAACATAAGTCACAATCGTTTATCTGTAACCTTTCTCTCTTACCTTCGGTATATCAAGAATATTGGGTTTCGGGGTTATTTATCGTTATTCCAAATATAATAATTCATCAACCATATTATGAAGAACTGACAGTAAATAGCAGTATAAAACAACAAGTGACTACTGATTGTTATGAGTTTGCAATGTTTCAGCAGTGTTTGCAGAGTGATATTCACAGTTAAAGGATATATGTCCTTATAATTAAACCTACTAGTGTTGAGCTAAAAAGCAGAAAAGCACAAAACACTATAAAGCCGTTCTTTCGTGGCTTTGAAAAACTCGTGACTACTACTCTATACGAGGATACCAACTACACTTATTCCACGAAGCTCCCGTTCAACACAGAGAAAGAGCAGTGAGATAGGAAAATTTCAGTTCAGTAGCTCTGTGATAGGTCAAAATCAAGGCTAACTCAAATTCTATTGGGAGATACAAAAACAGGGCTATGACGCAACCTTCCTAGGCTGGTTGGCCGATTAAACAGAGCCCAGATACCTGCGTACAGCAAATCAGCCAATAAGCTGGTAGCTTGCACTATTTTAACTATAGATCCCTTTTTGAGTATTCTAGCGACCGGGGGGAACTGGCCAGCAAAGCAAACGAACCAGTTATCCCACAAAAGCTTTTACACCGCTCCCAGAAAATGGGATTTAAGTCTATAAAATATACAAAATCACAGTTTCTAAAATATAAAAATACTCTAAACAGTTAGTCTTTCTTGCGCGGACGGCATTTACGCAGTTTCTTGAGGCTAGCAAGAGTCCTTTTCTCTTTGGGGCGAGCCACTTTATGAGGAGGGCTGTAGCTCCTAGGCGAAGGGTGCAATACGATTGCATCAGAAGGTGTAGGATTACGATCGGTATACCCGCCGGTCGAAGTACCTGGTTGATTAATATCAACCTCAGTGGAGCGAGATCTAACGGCCTTTAGGGCGCGTCTCAGGACAGCAGCTCCTACGGGTCCTTGACGGGTCGTCTGGACACTAGCGGTGGGTGGACCGTGAGTGGTGAGGAACTTTCTCGGTTTAATGGTTCTCTCCAGCTCGCGTTCTCGGGTTCGATATTCATATGGTCGCCGAGATATTTCCTGTAGTTCAGGATGCGAGTTTACAAAGATGTCGCCATACTCAGGGTCCTGACGTATAAAATTGATCAGGTGATAGGTGGTTATATCATTAGGGTTGACGTTTCTAAGGTATTTTCTGACAAACTTGGTGGAAATACACTCACCAACACGCTTCATTAACTCGTAACTTGGTACGCGTGTTTTCTGTTCAATCGACGCGAATAGGTAAGGATGGAACGCGTAAACTCCCTCGTAAGCTCGTCCAGGGTAGTAGCGATGTCGGGATTCGCAATGTAAATCCGCATTCGCTTCCCAAGCTCGGATGTATCGCAGGGTGATCATCTCGTCTACGCTCTCTAAATCACGATTAAAGGGACAATTGTAACTTTCATGTCCTTTAAGTTGACAGTAGTGACATTGAGTCATAAATTGTGGGCAGACGGCAAAAATATGAGAGTTATTAAGTCTGCAATAAGCACAATATATTTCCATCATCGGTTGTTCGAGGAAATAGGAGCAAGGTGCGTTGGAGTCGAGAGGGGTGAAGTGGTCTCTTGATGCGCATAATCGACAACGTTTTCGAGAAACGTAGTTGGCGTGTCGATAATCGTACGCTGTGAGACGTTGTGGACCTTGATACCACTCTATGACATAATCATTGTCACTGCTCCGGGAAGCTGTAGGCTGAATCGCTTCTGATTCCAAGCATACTGGCTCATCCTCCAGCTGCATAGACGAAGTGGGTGCGTCTGTTTCCGTAAGTGGACCCACTGTCTGTATTTCCACGACAGAATATCCTGTAGGTATTCGAGGTCTTTGTATAACAGATGAATGTAAGTTCTGTATACAAATGTCTTGAAAAACAGCAAATCCAGCGCTACTCAGTTTCTCCGCAGCTGAGTCTCTCAGACTGAGTTTGGTCAGCGTGCGGTCCTTGAACTGACTATCGACGTTACGGAACGGAGTCAGAAAGCGCCGGAAACATTCGAAACGTATAAACTTATTGTGTTCGTCTAACTTGGCGAGTTTAGTTCCAAGTATTAATGGGTGAGCGCGTATGGTACGACTGCACACATCGGCTAGCCAACCGGCAAGTGCTGCATTCTCAAAGATCGTGTATATAGCTAAGGAAGGACGAAGTGGAACACTCATAAAGCTATATACGGCACCAGGCGCAGTTAACGGTCCATCAAAATATAGGCGAGAGTAATGATCTCCATATACTTGCTGGTAATTGATAGGATTTCCAACCAAAATTCCATCCATATTCTTGAAAGGCAAGATGTCCGATGGATGTCCATTGTACTTTAGTAATGCCGCTGGGTGTATTGGCATACATAGTGCGAAAGAAACCTCGGCCTTCGGCCCAAGGAGCAATCAGCTGAGTATCAACGAAAGGGTATGGAATGTTCTCCATATTCCGGAAGTCGTTTTGGAGATCTCCATAAACAGCTGAGCCGATTTTTAGAATTCTTTCGTTAAACAACATTTCGAGTACAGGTTGGGGTAACATTGATCCATCGATACCCATGGCCGGTTTGCGCTCGGTGTCGGTGACGTAACGCTGCGCGAGCTCGAATTGTCCATGTCGAAGTTTCTTTTGTATCTCTGTAAGAGTTTCAAAAGAATAATCAATCACGTCGGAACACGCTCGAGTGAATACGTGGGTGGAACCAGCGAGTCCTCGTATATGTATCATTCGCGTAGTTCCTAGTTCTCCCACCGGAACGCTACCTTCGTTGTCATAAGTAACAACGCCATACATCTCGATAACGTTAAGAGTTTCGTTCCATTCTTTAGTGGCGTTTTCGAGAGTCATTCCCACTGGATGCCACAAAGTAGCGCACTCGTTAGCATTGGGTAAATCTTTATACTTTAAGCATTGTGTAGTATAGGTTTCCACATCTCCATATCGTTTTATTCTTTCTTCCTCGAATAACACGTCAAGATTCCAGTGCACTAATCGAGTTTTAATGAATCCATCAAGATTGTACGGCGGTGATATTTCTTTCTCTATTCTAGAAATATTATACGGTTTTCGAAATGAGTTTAGTTTAACTAGCTGATCTAGGTGTTTTTGTAGTTGTTCGAGTTCGACAAGATCGAGAGGATTGATTAATGGTAGGAACCTCAGACTATGCGTAGGATCTTCAGGTTTCACCATGTAATATTGCTTCAAATTGACGTAATAAGGGTGATCCTTAATTCCATAAAATGAGTCCGGCAAAGGTCTAGCGCGTATGTTAACATCGTGCACCATGCGACGGACAAGATCCGCTCTATTGTCCGGAGGCTCAACAAGTAAACCATCTACACGAGCGGCCTCGATGGGTGGACGTTGTAGCATGGGAGCGTCAGCAACGAGCTCGTGAGATCTGAGATCAGTATTAACCGGTTGAGGCTGTACCGTAGCAAAGAGCTTGTCTTTAAACTGAGGAACCATCGAGGGGTGGAGGATCGTTTTGGAATAGAGATCCGTCACTAGAATTTGAGCTTCTGGTTGGGCTAAAGCTGCTTCTTCCCTCTCAGTCAGCTCTATATGTCTCTCCTCGAGCTGATTTTCCTCCGCTTGTTGTTGCAAGCGCTCGTCCAGGAATTCCTGTAAAGAGTAGGTTCGTCCACGTTCGATGTCCTCCTCTAGATTTTGTATTTCTCTATCGAACTGGGGTAAAGCTAGTTCTTTCACCGCTTGGACTTGTTGTTGCAATTTACGTTTCTCCAAGCAATCGTAAGTTCCTTTTCCGATTTTCTGCCGAATAGCGTCCAATGCATTTCGTATCACGCTCTCTTCGACTTCTGTAACAGGTTGGATCGGAGGAAGGCCAGGACGGTTGTAGGGGTTAAAAGGTGATATTAGATGACCGCGTCCTAGTCCAGCGAGGTAAGGTCGGCGAATATCCAACGAACCCACTACCGGAGTGCCACCAATCAACTGTTCAGGTAACACTAGATCTTTGAACAGTGAGTACAGTTTGGGAGGATCCGTAATACTATTAGGGTCTAAATTTTGAGGTATCACTTGTGAATGGGGAGGTCTGACCGAGTATTCCGGAACTCTGATCATGGGTTTATTCAATGATCGCTTAAGGCGCGCGACCGTAGGTGATACGTCGAAAAGGTTACGCTCGAAACTCCCATAAGTATATCGCGTAGAACTGTGTTTAGCGCAACGTCTCCGAGGATGTTTATGCCTTTCGATTTGCTGGTTAGGTCTAGGGCATTCGTCACAGTAATACCAAAGACGCACGTCTTGAAGGGGAAACGCGGGTGATCGCTCTCCAGTTTTACAATATTCCTCCATCTGTTCGAAGCTATCTGGAACGACAGGTAGCGGTCGATCGGCGGTAAGATACATCATCGTAAAATAGAGCCGTTTGAGTTCCATTATAGGATCTGGATGTATACCTTGAGGATATCGAGTTTCGAGGTTTTGTTGACTGGCAACATTGAGATAGGTCTCTCGTAAGAATTCTAGATAATCGTTGAAACCGTTACGTTTATCAGGTTCTTCAACGTCTTCTCTTTCGAGTTTGTTTCGAATAGAGTTCTTGTGTTCTATTCTCGATTTATCGTTTCGACTCCGCTGGGTATGATATTTAAATAAAACCATTTCCCTTTCGGTGTCTACATCGTCCGTATCGTGTAAATCGATAGGGTGACCAGTAGTCAAGAAGTCCATATACGTACCATTACGATGCGTATAGCGAGCCGTGAACTTTCTATAATCCAATTCACGCGTAAGCTGCTCCTGGGACATTGGCGGTTCGATATAACGACCATCGTCCTCCGTAGTAGTTGGATCAGCGTCGCCGCGTATCAAGCTATCGACGAACGCTTGTAAAGGTAGAGTATATCTCTCCCTGATACCAAGATCATCTTCTATTAATTCAGTCATATCTGCTATACGAGTTCACCAATATTATAATGAGTTTATATATCGTTAGGCGAGCGGGCGTCGCTGCCTATTTCTCCCTTGCCCCCGGACAGTAGGAGATTCTCAGCACCGATGTACCGCTGTAGCTGTACTTTCGCCAACGACGTAGCTGTACAACGACAACGATAACCGGCACAAGTCACTCCACTGTCCGTCCCAAAGGCTTAGATGTACTTCAGGTTTTCCTTGGAGAGTTAGGTTACTTTTACGATTGCGACTAGCTACTGTAAACACACTTTAGCAGTAACATTCACCTATAAACTCACAAATACCACACAACTTGTCACAACTACACACATTCGGGCCATTTGTCCGTTAGTCAATGCCTTCCAGAATGCCACTGTATTGTGATGTATCCTTGGATACTAGCAGTGCGCTATTTATTCCCTATGCTATTCAATGGGACAAGCTTTCTATTGTTCTTTTAACTCAATTCTAATTCTAGCGTGGTTGTTGCTATGGTGACATTATGTAAAGCTAGCGGTAGAATTAGGGTAATTCCAATGCATACAGATCTGGGATGTTATTTAATAGTAATTCTTTAATAGTCAATGTCCTGTTTATACATAACTTTATGAATTTTATCGGCTATTGAATATGTTTGGGAGACTTTCGTACACGCATACGCATA
This sequence comes from Nemertoderma westbladi, assembly GCA_032718475.1. NCBI lineage: Eukaryota > Metazoa > Xenacoelomorpha > Nemertodermatida > Nemertodermatidae > Nemertoderma > Nemertoderma westbladi. The sequence goes on from JAUCBJ010005227.1 coordinate 30,183, forward strand.
ATAATATAAATCTCCGCTCCCTTGATCTATTAATTAATGGAATTTTGGGAATGTTATAAATTGCGTAAAATGGCAATTTATTAAATTCATTAAAAGACATGAATTTAAATTTATTCCCTGAAATTTTATTATTTGATAATTAAATGGACATATTTTGATTCTAGAACATGTCTGGGGACACAAGATCCTTAATTCTACGAAAATTGTCCTTTTAAGAATATCGGTAAATGCTACGATATCTTAATTGACTAGAATTGTTGAAGGATCTGAATTTTACAGATTTTGACTTATTTGATTTGTAAATATTAACTAATTAATATTTGAGATGGGCACCGATTTATTCCAGAACTTGTCTGGGGACGTTAACCACTGATTCTATAATTTGTCTTTCAAGTATATCGGTGGGTGCCACGATATCTTAATCGACTAGAATTACAGATGGTCAAAGGGTTTAACAGATTTATTTTGCGTTATACGCTACTGTTAAAGGGACATCACGCTACTATATGTATTATTTAATATACGGTATGAGAGCAATATCGCACGAAGCAATGTCAGTGTGAAGAGGCAAGTCGTTTCCAAGGTCTACCCAGAGCTTGGTTTAGCCGAGACACGAGGATCTGAACTTTGCATTCCTAATACTCTGCCTACCAATAATACTTGAATATAGTAGTGGCTTTATTGTACTTTAATAAGTACAGACATTTCATCTTACTGTAGTTACGTATTTATAATATAATACGGACAGTAAGGAAAGAGGAAAAGAATTATTTCTTGCCGTCGCACTAAATATAATATAAGTAATTACGTACGTAATAAACACGAATATATTGCACTATTCTACTAAATAATCGCTAAATAATATTCTACTAAATTAAATAAAACGATTATAATAAAATTACATAGTAATACATACATAAATATAAAAATAATAAAATAATATAAAATAATAGAGTCACACGCCCACTCCGAACGATATTAAGTTGGGGAGTCCCTAGATGTTGGTTGGATTAGGGAAGTGGTCGTGGGAAGAGTTTCTTGCCTTCCATAGTTTCCGGAGAGCTCTCTGTCTCTTTCCAGTAAACATAAACGACCCACTGGGCGATTGAGCTGTTGAGTCTCAAAGACTATCCCTGGTTTCTTAAAGTTTCGCCGCATGACGACGAGCTCTACTGATCGCACCAAACCATCGCTCGAGATATAAGTCTCGATGATACGTCCTGTTTGCCATCGCTTACGTGGGAGATCGGGGTCCACAATAAGCACCATGTCTCCAGCGCTGACGTTTTCTTGCTGCGCAAACCACTTAGTTAGAGTTGTAGAGTGGGCAGGTAGTGTTTCTCGAAATGGTCAGCGAAACGACGGGATAGCAACTGCATAAGTTGCCAAGTTCGACGGCAGTACTCGTCTCCATCTGTGATCTCCGATCGTGGGAGCATGGCTACGGGCTTCTTCAGTAGAAAGTGCGCGGGTGTTAGCGCTTCCAGGGAATCAGGATTTGAAGAGACTGGCATAAGCGGTCTTTCGTTGAGATAGGTGGCGATTTCCTCCATTAACGTCCGCAATAATTCGTCGGTGAGATAAGCGCGACAAGGCACAATAAAGTGGAACGCAGTCTTCACGCTTCTAATCAATCTCTCCCAACTTCCTCCCCACCAAGGGGCGTCGGCGGCGTTGAAGGTCCAGCTAGACGCTGTTATCTTTAGCTGATCATCCACCTGTCTTTTGTTCCAGTCCTTCACGTAAGCTTGTATTTCGTTGTTGGCGCCAATGAAGTTCGTTCCCTTATCCGATCTCATCGTGTTACTGGTTCCGAAGCGAGCGATCTGTCGTCGTAAACTCAACACGAAGCTGTTGGTGGATAGATCGTTTACCATATCGAGATGGATAGCTCTACAAGTCATACAAACGAAGATGACACACCATCTCTTGACTATAGTCCGGGCACGATATACTTCAATAGGGCCAAATAAATCCACACCGGTATTAGTAAAGGGTGGTTCATAGAAGCTTACTCTTTCCCTAGGTAATTCTGCCTCTCGCTGTGTTAAAGGCCTACTGAATGCTTTCCTACAGGGTATGCAGTTCCTAAGAACTTGGTTCAGAGCCCTACGGGGTTTATAAAAATAGTAGCGAGTTCGAATTTCGCTCAGAACTCGTTCTCTACCAGCATGGTACAGTTTGCTATGAACATCTACAATTATCTTGATTTGTATGTCAAGATTTCTAATAAGTATGGGAAACTTAGTGTCAAAGGATAATGGGGCGTTAGTGAGTCTATCTCCAACACGTATTAACCCATCTATCATGGTGCTAGAGAAGCGATCCCTTAAGCGCATCTGCGGATTTCTTAACAACAGGAAATACTTATCGGAATCCTCATAACATTGTAGTAGTCTCAGCATCTGTTTGTTGGTTTCATCATGCTCCTGGTAACTGATCTTCTCTTTTAGAAACCTGTCGGATATCTTGTACTTAGGAAGATCTTTAACAACATGGACTCGTGCAGATGTTGATGGAGCATCATCACTATTGGTCTTTGCCCCGGAGTAACGATGATGAAAACATCGTTTCAAATAGGTAACAGCTTTACAGAGCCGATTCCAGGAACTGTAGTGACGTATCGCTCTCTGCAAGAGAGGTGAGAGTCCTTGCGCGATATCTGGTATTCCAGATTTCCAATCCTTGTCACGGATTTCCAAGACTTCTTTGGTCGTGGCGGTGGGTTTCTGATCTAAAGCATCCGCTCAGGAAGTAAATAATACAGATAGATCAACCGCAGGTTTAAACAACTTCGATTTACTCGCTCGAGTTTTGGGTTTAACTTTCTCCGCTCCCTTGGCCTGTCTGATCTCTGCTGTTGTGAGGTGGGGAGGCCATTCTTCTTCTTCTTGGTAGAGAAAGTCGGGTCCTCCTAACCATTCGGGAGTATTTACCAATTCCTTTGGAGTCGCTCCTCGGGAAGCGATGTCTGCTGGATTAATCGTTCCGGGGCAATGTCTCCATTGGTCCATCGTCGTGCGACTAAGTATGATGGCTACCCTGTTGGTAACGAAGACGCTGAACTGACAGACTTCATTGGTTATATACTCTAACACGAGTAAAGCGTCAGTCCAATAGACAGTTTTCTCTAATGGATAGTCAATCTGTTCTGTTACATTCCGGCCGATGGCTGTAGCGTATAGAGCCGCCTTTAACTCCGCTCGAGGAACTTTCAACTTGTTGTTGATTAATGCCTTAGAAGTAACCAAGGCGACTTTGATTCCATCCGGAGTTTCCACTCTTAGGTAGGCTACTATACCTATTCCCATATCGCTGGCGTCTCCAAACACATGGAGTTGATAGGAATACGTAGGGAGATCAGGACCAAAATATGAACGGGAAATTATAAAATCCTCGATAGCCGGTAGAGAATCTTCCCATTTCATCCACTTCTTTAATAATTCTCCCTTAAGTGGATCGTCCCATGAGTGGTTTTCAAGCCACATTTGTTGTACCAAACTCCGAGCAATCAATATAACTGGGCTAATAAATCCCAATGGATCGAAATAAGTGCTCAGTATACTTAAGCAAATCCGTTTGGTTCGAACTGGATTATCTCGCTGTTTTAGTTGGAAAAACAGGATATCTCTCTCTGTGTCCCATTTCAAGCCGAGTGTCTTGGTTTCTGGCAGATCATCTTTGATCAAATCGAGATCTTTCGCTCCTCGATCCTCCGCAGGGATCGACTCCAGAAACTCACGGGAGTTGCTGGTGAATTTCGTTAATCGAAACCCACCTCTTTTTAAGCACTCTACCGTTCCTTTAGCGACCTCAATGGCTTCTTCAACTGATGGAAGGGACTTCAGATTGTCGTCCATGTATATGTCCCTCTTGATGTTGTCGATCACTTCCTTAGAGAAGGCCTCTCGGTTGTCCTCTGCAGTGGTACGCACTACTGAACAGGCGTTGGAAGGGCTTGAGATTATACCAAAGGCCTGGATAGTCATCCAGTACTCCACCGGTTTCTGGTTGAGGTCTCCTTCGGGCCACCATAGAAATCGTAAGCTATCTCGATCCCTATCCAACACTTTGACTTGCAAGAACATGCCTTCTATATCGGAGGCGAAAGCAATCGAATATTGTCTCAATCTTAAAAGAATTCCCAACAAAGATTGAAGTAAGTTGGGTCCGGGTAACAATTCAGAGTTAAGGGATTGACCCATGTAAAGAGCGGAGCCATCAAACACTACTCTCACTTCATTTGGTTTACCGGGTTTAGGAACGTAATGGTGAGTTAAATAATACGTTCTTTCAGTCACAGGTGTTTCTTCCGGTACCCTCTCCGCGTATCCCTTATTAATAAATTTTTCCAGCTGTGTTTGATACATTGCTTTAACTGAAGAATTAGCCGTAAGGCGTCGATGGAGTTGCGCGATTCTTTTTTCCGCCAAAGGTCTGTTATTGATGAACTTCGGTTCTTTCTTGCGAAAAGGTAAACCGACTTCATACCTACCTTGATCTTTGATGAAACGTGTAGTTGTCTCTTGGATCTGCTTGGCCCTTTCCTCTTCCACCGATAATGCTTTATCGTAGGAATTGGGCTCTACTGCCTCTTGCGTAAAGAATCGTACAGCATGTTCATCTCGAGTCTTGGCATTACAACGCTCAATGACGTCATTTAACTCGTCGTTATAAGCTTCTCGTTCAGATGGATAAAGAAGTTGACATAAGTTTACTTGGTTTTGCCAAGCCTCGTTTTCTTTAAGGAGATCGATGGTATTCTCCTCATCAAAAAGCTGGTGAATGTCGTCGTTATCTGAGGAGTATGGAGTTCCCTCAGTTAAATCGTCTCCTTCACTAGTATCCTCTTCCCATTCACTCACCTGGCAAACTCGCTCTTGCGGTAGTCTTTCTCTGAGTGTTCTACGGGAAGGTCCAGTAAAGTACCAACCTACTCTAGTTCTTACCGCATAGGTCTGTAGTGGCTGCGGTTGAGCAGGCCGTTTCTCTAATGTCTCCAGCGCCTCATGCGCGTTTTGGCCGATGAGTATTTGCACTCCAGGATAATCAGTCTGGAATCGAGGTATGTTAAGATGTTGGATGCTCTCATCCTCGTCCCAATTATAAAGGTCTGCTTGAGTAGTAGCGAAGTTCTTTATAGCCACCATTTTCACTGACCTGATGCTATGTTCTCCTAGTTCGTCCTGGGGGGTAGACAACGCTCCTACATAATAATCCGCTGTTATTGTGGATTTCCAGACTTGCATAATGCCTGACATGTTGAGCGTAGTTCGGAACTTGGGTTGTCCAGCAAATATGTCTTCGGCTAGCTCTTGGTCGATGAATGTTCCTGTACTACCGGAGTCAAGGAGGGCGTTCACTACATAACTCCGTTTAGGTCCGTGAACCCTTACCTGTACCACAGGAAATTCTCTAATCCCTACATTGGAAGATGGCTCTTTCCAAGATGGTTGTCGTTCAGAAGTAGTTAGAGTGAGGTCGCTGTCTGTATCTTTTTCATATGTGAGTGCTCGATACACTGCGGTATTTATCATGTAACAGGATTCGTTTTCGTCAGAGAACTCGTCTGTATAGAATCCTTCCATCTCAGATTGATCAGTGTCGTTTACATCACTGAATTGGACATGTAGCTCGGAATCACTTACCTGATTCGGACTATTTCGCTCGAATTCAGTGTGCAACAAGATATGATGTTTCGCACCACACTTTGCACACCTTATGTCAGAGAAACAGGTTCGCCGTTGGTGTCCTTGTCTGAGGCAATTATAACATAACCGCTTATCCCACATGACTTCGCGTCTCTCAGTTAATGATTTCTTTAGAAATTCATCACACATATTCAAACGGTGGGTCCCGTCGCATAGCGCACATTTCGGTTTGATGTTACTTACTTTATTCTGAGTCACATTGTGTACACTTGCTTTTTCTTCGGGCTTTCTCACCTGAATTCTCTTGGGAGACGTAGGAGGAGTTTTTCTTACCTGTTCTCTCCTGTCATTTGTTTGAGACTTGAATTTACTCACCTGATCTTTAGGCATTTTATTCACGTAATAAGATCTATCAGTGTCCTTCCCGCTATCTTCTCCTTGAGAAGTCTGGCTTTCGCCGTCGTCTGTGTAACACACTGGTGTTACCTTTCTCCTAGAGACGGGTTTTTCACTTACCTTGTTTTCCGGTGTCTTCTCTCTGGATTGCTTGAGGAGTTGCAATTTCACTTCTCCATCCAGGAATGACATGAGATCTGCCATGGTAGGGTCTCGTTGTTGTTGTTCCATCATATATAGTACTTTCTTATCCCAGCGTGTGCCTACCCCACCTTTCGGTAAAGTAGAAGCCACAGCTCCAATGACCATAGAACTTTGGTATTCATGAGACTTACCTAACCAATCTAATTGTCTACAGATCTCTTGAATCTCATCGGAAAACTCTATTATCCCACTGCTGATGAACTTTCTGGGCGCTACTAATTTTGCATATAAATACTTAGCGATATTATTCCTATTACCATACCTGATGTTTAGTGTGTCCCAAACTTGTCTTAATCCATCTGGATGTCCAATAAACTTTAACGCCATTAACTTGGGGGATCCTTCCAAGCACTCGATGAGGAATCTAAGTTTCTCTCCATTAGACAGTACAGAGTTCTGGATGTTATCTTTGTAATATTCATTAAAAGGTAACCATTTCATCTCATCTCCATTGAACTTGACGATCTCTCCCACCTTTACCGCTTGCCGGGCTTCGGTTCTAGCCATTTGAGGCGTAAAACTTTCTTGGGCCATCGTGTTATTTAATATCGAGTTATCGGTATATAAATTTTTCGGATTATAATCCGGTCTATAGGGAATATCATTATCAACAGGTCTATAATTACCCTTAATAGGGTTCACTATAGGAGTTTCTACTTCGCTAGCAGTATAGTTGCGTGTAGGCTCCACACCTTGCGCATGTGGTACTTCAGACCTAACAGGTTGACACATTGTTACAGAGGGTGGTGGTATACCTTTTTGTGTGTTCACTAATTTATCGCGCTCTAGCGCGATACTTTGCTGCACTTCTTGCAACTCTAGTCTACTTTCCCTTACTGTGCCCTTAAATTGCTGAACAGTCTCCTGCATCTGCCCGAGCAGGAGATCCATCCCCCGCCGTCTCTCGTCCACCCATTCGACCGCAGAAGCGGGAGTCGCCAACGATGTAGCGGGCGGACGAGGGACAACGGGCGACAAATTATGAATATTTCGCTCGGGGTCCAGGACCTGAACTGTCTCCTGGGCAGTTCTACGGGGCACAGGTAGCTTAGTGCTATGTAGAGGGAATTTAGAGGTAACTTCAGGGAGTACAGGTGTGTCTATCACCGAAGGGGTGATTTCGAGAACAAGCCTAATTGTTTCAGGCTCATCTACTATAGTAGGGAGTCTTTCGATTTTAATTATTTGGTCTGTGGGTTCTGTACTGCCTAAGTTGGTGTTATTTAGTTGCCTTCTAACCGCTGGAGGCAAATCAGGCAATTTCTGACGGTGGAATGTTCTTTTACGTCTGCTTAGGCGAGATCGATTTCCTCCGCCTTCAATGTCGGTGGTATCGCCTTCCTCAGATGATGTATAACCTTGTCGTTTGGGAGTAGATCGACTCATCATCTGCATATTACTAGCTGTTAACTGTTTATTTATGCAGTCTTGATTCTCCTGAATGTTTTCCAATTCTAATTGGATGGTTTCTTCAGCCGCTCTCCGTTCTGCTTCTGCCACTGCCTCTGCCGCTTTTCTTTCCGCTTCGGCCGCTGCCATTGCCGCCTTTCGTTCTGCTTCTGCCGCTTTTGCCTCTGCCGCTGCCTCTGCCGCTGCCGCTTTTCTTTCTGCTTCTGCAGCTACCACTGCTGCTGCTACTGCCGCTGCCTTTCTGTCTTCTATACGTTTTTTCTTTACTTGTTCTTCCTTTTCTCTAGCGATGCGGAGTTGTTCATCGAATTTAGCTTGGTTCGCCGCTAACCTATCTACATCTATTGCATCCAACACACGCTGGGCTCCTTCACTATTAGGGCTAAGTCCATCTAGCCTTCTCCTCAACTCTTCATCTCCCAAAAAACGCTGATAGTCTGACAGATAGATGTCAATGGCATCCTTCTTATGCGGTTTCTCTGCCGTCGCTTCACTTTCCACTTGGGAAAAAGTAGCGTCCGTTGATTCTCCATGGGTTGAGCGCGCCTCCAACTGAGCTTTCCACTGAGCTGCTCCTTGAACCTGGCGATTCACTCGTTGAAACCAAGTCTTTACGGCAACTTGCAACGACGTGTCTTGTCTTCTTTTAGAAGCCTCCTCAAAGGCTGATAAGATTAGCCTAATTCGCAGAATTCTTTCTCTAACTTGATAAAGCAGTTGTCCCTGCTCTTGAGGTCCTTTAGGTTGTTGAAACAGTTGTTTTTCTACTCGCTCCATAGAGCTCTAGTTGATCGCTGACTTCTCGCCCAATCGATCTGGTGTTCTTCCACCGCGATCAATAACCTAGTGAGTACGGCTGCAGGAAGGATGAGAAGGGGATCCGTATAAACCGCATCCGTCATCTCTGCTCCGCGCTCGGGTGTCAGCTCTACAGTATCCTCACTACTGGAGCTGTTGGGCCGCTGAGAAATAAGTTCTTGGCTCGCGGGTTGTTGCTGTTCCGCTGCTTCTTGGTCCCGCTTGACCTGAGCTCGAGTGCCTATGATAGACCTACGATGTTGGACCAGCCTAGGTTCTGTTATTACTACTGGAGGGATAACCTTCCTCACAGTGGGAGGTGAACTGAACTTACGACCAGACGATTTTACATCTCTATCTGAGTCGCAGATAGTTACATCTAATAGGCTGTCTGACAGGTTCTGCTTAGTATCAGACATGTTTGTGAGTAAGTACAGTTGAATGCCTACTGCTATATTACAGTCTAAGCAAGTCTAGTAATTCAGTATTAACTGCTAGCCTAGTAATTAATTACCGATACTGCTACTCAGTATAGTGTGATATATATAATATATTAAAATACCAGTATGCTTATAGTATATATAAGTATTATTACAGACTAGGTTTATCTCAGAATACCGGTATAATTTTAGCACAAATATATATAAATATATAATAGGCCTATCGGGAATACCGGTATACAGCTTACAGTTTGTAGTATAGATAATTCTGGACTAGAATTAATTACAAGTACCGGTATAATTTCAGCCTAAATTTACAGAAATAAAGATAATAGGCCTATCGTAAATACCGGTATATCAATTATTTTAAATAATTGAATTTCTGAATTTTAGGGTTACTTTGTTACTTTACTTACTTTATTACCGTTATTTGAGCAGTAGTCCAACTGATATTGAGACCTAATTGTTGTATGGCAGGCCTACTATTTATAAATCGTTTGAGTTGATTTATAATATATATATACCCGTTTAATGGGTTTTGTCAATGTTGAAATAAATGTTATTATTTCTGGGGGGTAATCACTGCACAAAGCGGTACGCTTTCAGTGAAGTGTTACTTATAAGACACTAAAACAAATAATGCTAATTTACCTAAGTTACTTAATACTACAAATTACGTACGATTCGGGTTGAGATTACAATCTCTAAATAAACACAAAAATTTACAAAAAACACAAAATACGAATTTTTAGGGTAATTTTACAAGAAGTCTACAAACCAGCCTAACAAAGGGTTAGAATCTGGTTATTACAACGAACAGGGTACTACGGTATTTGAAAATAATAAGTAGTAGTAAATACACTGCGTTGTCCAGATAGGAAAATACCACCGCCTGACGACCTATAGCCGTATCGCTATAGGTTCTACGTTATGTATCACGGAGTGTTCCTACCTAGAAGCTAATAGAGCTAATCGAAGGTGCCTATCAACCACTTTACAACACAAATATAATGCCTACAATAATTACTTTCGGAAAGCACTGTACACTAAACCCTAAATTAGGTACGAGTACTTGTACAACAGATAATCAGTAGTTAAATATACTTGAACAGCTAAAAGAACCACGGCATCTGCTGGAGTGACCGGTGCACAAAATCACCAGTCTTTACCTACGCCAAGCAGCCCGTGTAGTACCGGGGTTAATTTAACTATAGCGGTATGTATAACAAACACAATTACTGTAGGAACAAACTTGGGGAATGAATGTTGCGGATAATCGCATAAACTCTGAATAATAAATATTACGCTACGCGTACAAACTACTCAAACAAAATGCAGACCGAACACTGACAGACTACTATCAAGCCTAAACAAACTACGGTATATGCAGACTCCGAAATAATTAGGTAGTATGCGTTCTAACCCAGTAGTACGACTTATTCTTTAATTGGGGGTTTACCTTACAGCATTCGCTGCCCCTACTTCCTAACCGTTCTTTATCGGACAAGTGATCTACACACGCTGCAATCCGTTCAGACCCAACAACAGCCAGACAACTATCCAGCCTACAAATTATCTAAATAAAATTATACGCTACCCGTACAGACTTACACAAACAAAGTACAGACTAAACGATGGCAGACTACTCTCAAGCCTAAATAAACTACAGGACATGCAGACTCCGAAATAATTAGGTAGTATGCGTTCTAACCCAGTAGTACGACTTATTCTTTAATTGGGGGTTTACCTTACAGCATTCGCTGCCCCTACTTCCTAACCGTTCTTTATCGGACAGATGATCTACACACACTGCAATCCGTTCAGACTTAACAGCAATCAGACAACAGCTCAGCCTACAAATTGTCTGTACAATCTGATCAGGCTTACACGTCTTCTGTTCAATACTGGCCTACAAACAAATAAAACTTGACAGAAATAAGTAAAATCTCAATAAAAAACCAGGGCGGCCGTTCCCTGATTAAGTACTAAGACCTACCGGTATACAACAATCAAATCGAATAATACTAATGTACTTATACGGGAAGTACCGGTTAGGACAGTTAGGCCTACGGACCTACAGAAGTACCGGTTCTGGCAGTTGGACCTACGGGCCTACAGCAGTACCGGTTCTGGCAGTTGGGCCTACTGACCTACAGAAGTACCGGTTCAAGTTTACCGGTTGACCGGTATTTTCAACTTTATTGCTTACTGCAATAAAGAAGCATATATCCTTTAATGTTCGCGCTTTCAGACCTTTGGCAGTTTAACCCGCCAAATTAGGATGTCTTCTAGATATTAAATCGCCTTTTAGCCTATGACAAGTATTTGATTCACTACACTAGTCGAAACCAATCTGTGCGCGATCATTCACCCGCTGGTTATACCCGGGAGATTGGGTTCGACGGCTTAATCTTATTGCTATGTAAGCCTAATGTATTATTCGACTGACAGTATTATATAATCTCTGACAATATTATTCACCTTCGGGGAATATTAACAGTTCCTTTAGGACGTGGCGCTCTATCTATATAAACAGAGTTATGACTTAAACTACTCACAACGATATGGTTTAGTTATAATTCACATATATGGCGCATTCTTTAGGAAATGCTTCTTTAACAGACTCACTCATACACAATGCTGCACAATACTGCACACTAATCTGCCGATCTTCACTGATTTTAGTCACATATAAAAGGAACACAGACTGACTCATGTAGGGTCTATCAAATAACATTCGATTCACTTCAAACCACTTTAACATAAGTCACAATCGTTTATCTGTAACCTTTCTCTCTTACCTTCGGTATATCAAGAATATTGGGTTTCGGGGTTATTTATCGTTATTCCAAATATAATAATTCATCAACCATATTATGAAGAACTGACAGTAAATAGCAGTATAAAACAACAAGTGACTACTGATTGTTATGAGTTTGCAATGTTTCAGCAGTGTTTGCAGAGTGATATTCACAGTTAAAGGATATATGTCCTTATAATTAACCCTATTAAACCCGGGGGGGGGGGTCAATATGACCCCCCCCGTGGTTTTTTTATTATAATTCTGAAACAAAAGCAGTTGGGAATCTGAAATTTTATGACTTTTCCTAAAAATCTATTGTCTTCCTAGTAGTGAAAACCGTTTTCAAAAATATTGGGTACTTTTTGAGTTATAGCACCATTTTTTAACCCTACTTTTGGCACTTTTTTTGAGACGTTTTTTGAAAATTACATTTCATTAAATATGAATTGTAACATCTCTATTTTTGATTTACACCAAAATTTGCCAAATTACGCCGAAAAATACAAGTAGCAATGATCTGGCATATTAGAAATGTATTCCATTAGAATCAGCGCCCTCGAAAACCTGAAAATGTGAATTTATAGCATCGTATAAGTGAATTACAAATTTTGTGTTCTAACTGAAAAGTGCTGGTTACTTGTTTTTTTCATTTTTTTCCTACGCAGAGAGGACTAAACAGCTATTTATAGTAATCATATCATTTTTTAATGTTTTCCAATGTATTTTGCACCCCAGAAAACCTGTATTGAAAAATAATTAGCCGAAAATGTAACTTTCAAATTTGGTGAAAATTGTGCACTACTTGTAATTTTGGTGCTGCAATATAACCACCCCAGTACATTTTTTCGAAAAATTTTTTTTTCGGTCGGATCCAGACAAGTGATACAAAAAATCAGACGTTTTCGTAAATATTTGTATATTTTAGAGGGGGGGGGGTCAATATGACCCCTCCCCGGTATTTGTACAACATTTTATAGCCCGGTACTAATAGGGTTAAACCTACTAGTGTTGAGCTAAAAAGCAGAAAAGCACAAAACACTATAAAGCCGTTCTTTCGTGGCTTTGAAAAACTCGTGACTACTACTCTATACGAGGATACCAACTACACTTATTCCACGAAGCTCCCGTTCAACACAGAGAAAGAGCAGTGAGATAGGAAAATTTCAGTTCAGTAGCTCTGTGATAGGTCAAAATCAAGGCTAACTCAAATTCTATTGGGAGATACAAAAACAGGGCTATGACGCAACCTTCCTAGGCTGGTTGGCCGATTAAACAGAGCCCAGATACCTGCGTACAGCAAATCAGCCAATAAGCTGGTAGCTTGCACTATTTTAACTATAGATCCCTTTTTGAGTATTCTAGCGACCGGGGGGAACTGGCCAGCAAAGCAAACGAACCAGTTATCCCACAAAAGCTTTTACACCCCGGACACTTCCCCCGGACACTTCCCCCAGTTAAAGTGTTAAAATTAATTTGGGTGCATCAAAGCAATAAACAAAAGGTAAAGATGGTTACAGGACAAGTTATATCTAGACAAGTTTTTTAAAATTATAAAAGAAACATTTTTATAGTCAAATTTTATTTGTTTTTCTTTTATTTGGGGGCTGCCGCCCCCAAACCCCCGCTTCTTTTGTTGGGGGCTACCGCCTCCAAACCCCTGCTTCTTCTCTTGGGGGCTGCCGCCCCCAAACCCCGGCATTTCCCTGTGTTCCTGTGGTGAAAGATTTTGAGACCGTTTTGAAATAATCAATTCATGTTTGTATCATAAGATAATAAATCGACTAAGCCTAAAGTAGGAGCTGTATTGAATGCTAACCAAATTAATATATAAATTACTACACAACATTATATAATTCAACAAAATCCTATTAAAAATATTGCAAGTAACCAGGAAATTTAATATGTAGTGTGTATAATATCTATATAGTATGTATAGTAATATGTATATCAATATGTAATGCTGAACACAGAATACAGGTTGACGCATGTCGATTTTACCCTGGAGAGGTATAATTTTGATTGCAACAATAATATTCATCCCCATCTGCTACAATTTGAAGAAGACTATTACATAATAATACCTATAATTAAAACAATTAATAATTATAATTCTATAGTTAATAAAAACAGTATATCATTCGGGGGATGGAATTTATAGGTCATCTAATTAATTGTTTAAAAATTAGCAAACAATACGATGTAATTACATTGATAAAACTGTGACGGGATCCGGGAATCCCGACCGGTTGGTTGTTTTATTTACGCGTCCCCGCCGTGTGTGAAAAGAGTTTATTGGATTGAGAGTTCTGAAGTTGTTGATTAATATGTATAAATATAGTGAATGAATAAAGCATAGACACAGTTATTGAATTAATTAAGTGAATGAAACACCGGTAAAATAGTTGATAATGGTGGCGGCAGTGGACGGTAATAAAAGTTGCCGTTCCGCCCTAACTGAACTGACTAACTAAGTAAATGATATGAGAAACAACAACTGGTAATATACTGCTCTGTTTTGGCCATATTACATTACTCAGCGGATGCCTGCCCCCCATTGGCTAATAACCTAATTCTCGCCCTCCCATCTCTCTGGGAGTGTTCTCCCCCTCCACTGTCACTTTCCCTCTCCCGGAGGTGTAACCTCTGACCCCCGTTGTGTGTGGCCCTTTGGGGTTTGTCGTCCCCGTTTATTGGGGTGATACGAGGTCGATTGGCAATCAACCTCGTACTCCCCAATATTGCTTAAAGGCCCTGCTTGTCCAACTTTGTGGGGTGGTTAGCGGAATTGAAT
>JAUCBJ010005228.1:0-26560 GCA_032718475.1 Nemertoderma westbladi
GATACTAATATCAATGCAATAGCAGTACGGTAAGTTGACTTCACTACAATTGATTATATTAGCCAGTTTGCTAATATAATATTAATATTATTTAATATTTAATTTATTTAATTGCTCTAAAAGACACCGACGAAATATTATAAAATTAACAGATTCAAAATCAGGTTGATTGAAATTCTCGATAAATGCTATAATTTGGTCTGGGCATTTTTTATAATATATATAGCATTATTATAAATAGTATTACTAATTTATTTAGTAATTTTAAGAAAAAGACACGAGCAAAATATTTTAAAAATATCAGGGTCGGAACCAGGGTGTTGAAGTATGAAATCAGTTAGTTTGGGCATTTTTATTTTATAAAACGTTGGTTCAGCCCCACCGTGCCACCCTCCACCCCATTTTTGTGCAAGGAAACAACACTTATAATGCTCTCTGACATGTCTGGTGTGTTTCAAAAGTCACTGGGATTGAACAATTGCAATTGGAATACATCTTCATGGGGTTTTCTTTGTAATTAAGTAGAGCTTTAAAAGTTCAATATTAAATTTTTTATTAAATAATACTTTTTTGTTTTTTTTTGTTAATTTGAGTATTCTGAACACTCGTATTAACTCAGGGTCCTCACACGTTAATTCAGGGCCACCCTTGTTAGCTCAGGGTCCACCCTTGTTAATTCAGAACCATCTCTATTACCTCAAAAAAATCGAATGAATTTTTTTATATCATAAGGTTTTCTAAGGTGTTGAATTGATTGAAAATGGTTTTAAATAAGTTGCTTGTATATACAATCCGGATCATGGATCCGGAAGTCAGGTGAGGACCTTCGAATACGTAAGGGAAAGGCATGGGCAGCCTTGAATAGGCTTTCCAGGATTTGGAAGTCACCGAGAATTAAGCGGAAACTTAAGGTCCGGTTATTTAGAGCAGCAGTAGTTCCAGTACTCCTCTATGGGAGTCCATGCTGGGCTCTAACTGCTGAGGACACCAAATCTCTGGATGGCACATTCACAAGAATGCTACGCCGGGTTCATTGTGTCAAGTTCAATGCACACATCTCCAACCAGACACTATATAACATTGGAGGTGTCTTATTGGTTCCCCCAAGCTTGACACTAGAACAAAATCGCCTCCGCTTTGCAGGACATTGCTTTCGCCATGAGGACCAGCCAGTGCATAATCTTGTACTTTGGCAGCCTCATGGAGTGAATAAGCATGGTGGACAGCCCATGACTTTCTTGAGACGCATCTTAAAGGACACTGGCCTTGAAGATGCGGATGATCTTTCAAATGTCATGGGTGATAGGGAGTTGTGGCGGTGCAATTTTGTCGATAAGCCGGCACAGCATTCTTAAAAATGCAGCTGCAATGCAGCATGCCGATCCTAGTAGTAGTAATACCATTTTGTGTGATGTGTTATGTTACCAATTTCAGACGCGGGTTACCAATTTCAGTCCCCGATTACCAATTCAAGTGACTGGTTACCAATTTCAGTCCCCGGTTACCAATTTCAGTCCGTGATTACCAATTCAAGTGACTGGTTACCAATTTCAGTCACTGGTTTCCAATTCAGTTTCTGGTTTCAAATTTCAGTCCCCGGTTACCGATTTCAGTTTCTGATTTCCAATTTCAGTCCCAGGTTACCAATTTCAGTCACTGGTTACAAATTTCAGTCACTGGTTACCAATTTCAGTCGCCGGTTACCAATTTCAGTCCCAGGTTACCAATTTCAGTCACCGGTTACAAATTTCAGTCACTGGTTACCAATTTCAGTCGCCAGTTACCAATTTTAGTCCCCGGTTACTAATTTCAGTTTCCAATCTCTAGTTACCAATTCAATTTCCGGTTACCAATTTCAGACCCCAGTTACCCAACCCCAGCTATAGTATATGGTTACCCCGACCCTTCCACCCCAAAATACCAACCCCCCCCCCCCCCCCACCCCCACCAAAAAATGTTTCATTTAAAATATATTTACAATAACTAATTGTTGTGGAATACTATATATATTATTATTGATGACTACTGATTCGTATGCATGGTTGAAATTTTGCACATAATTTCAAGAAGAATTCACTTTAGTGCAAAGAATTATAATTTATATAATGTTCTCTGGTATCTCTGGTGTGTTCCAAAAGACCTCCACTTCCACCAGCTTAGGGTTATGTGTTACTTCCACAAATAATAATACACAAGTAATATAAATTGGGGGGGGTCTATGCGCCTGTCGATTTATACGAATCGACAGGCGCAACAAAAGTATTTGGAATATTATGCCCATGTATACTAATATATGTAAGCCTTCAAGTATAAACAAAACTGACCTTAACAAAATCAAGGTAGGCATTTGTTATTTTCCATCAGCAACATGGGCTTTAACTTTTACCTTTAGCATGGGATTAATAATACTGTAATATTCTAGAACAATACCACATGGCCAACGCCGTCGGCCATGCACTCGCACGGCGCAAATGCTCTATTTGCGCTCTCCACCTGGATTACATCCTTATAAACAAAAAGTGGAGAAACAGCATGGTCAACTGCGAGGCATACATCTCGTTCAACCTAATTGGTTCGGACCACAGAATTGTGACTGTAGAGATAAGACTCAGTTTGAGAGCCATCAAACCCAGGACAAGCAAGCAAATCAACTATGACTGGGAGAAACTCAGAACTGACAATGCTGTAAAGGATGCTTATACAGTAGAAGTTCAAAACCGCTTTGAAGCACTTTAGTCAATGGATGAAGACCAATCCACCGATTCAATATACCACAATATAATAACAGCCCACAAGGAATCAGCTAAGAGGCATATACCCCAGAAACCCAAACGAAAACAGTATGTGCCATGGCAAAACTCCGAGGTTACTTGTAAGAGAGAAGATCTCAAGATAGCCTACAAAGATAAAACCAAACAACCAACAACTGAAAACATTAACAAGGTTGAGAAAGCTAAGGACGATCTTAAATTGGCGTACAACATCAGCCAGGAAAAGTACATACAGGATAAAACTGAAGTAATTACAACTGCTCACATACAGCAACAATCAAGACTTACCTGGCAAACTGTAAATGAGGTATCTGGTCGGAAAAGTTGTGCAAAGGGGCGCCTCCAGGCCGATAGTCCTGAAGAACGTGTTGGGAAGTGGAAAAATCACTTCAGCAACTTGCTTGGGCAGCCACCAAACATCGACGTCAGCCCTACAAGGAAAATATATGACAAGACACTACCTATAGAAACAGGGGACTTCACACCTGCCGAACTCCAAAGAAGCATTAAAAGCATGTCCAATAATAAAGCGAGTGGATTAGATGAAATCCCAGCGGAGGTATGGAAAACCGGAGTGCTAAACAGACCATTATTGAATGTTTGCAACCGGATGTTAAAAGGGGAAAAGCCACCACCAATTTGGACTAAAGGTCAACTAAAGCCTCTCCCCAAGAAAGGAGACCTCGGCATACCAACAAACTATTGTGGGATCTGTCTGCTTGTGGTAGCAGCCAAAATATACAATAAAATGATTCTATATAGGATAAGGCCTCACATAGAGAAACTACTGCGTAAGAGACAAAACGGATTTCGACCAAGTAGATCAACAATAGCTCAGATACTTGCACTACGGAGACCGATTGAAGGAATTAAGTCAAAGAATCTCCCCGCAGTCATGACTTTTGTGGACTTCAAGAAGGCATTCGACTCCATCCATAGAGGTAAACTGCTTGAAATCCTAAGAGCTTATGGAATACCAGAAGTAATTGTTGCTGGCATTGGATTGTTATATTGTGACACAGAAGCGCAGGTACTCTCACCAGATGGTGAAACTGAGTTTTTCTCAATCCTGGCTGGCGTACTGCAAGGTGACACATTAGCACCATTACTATTTGTAATTGTGCTGGATTACGCAATGAGGACGGCCACAAAGGGTGAAGATCTGGGATTCACACTTCAAGAACGCAGAAGTAGTAGATATCCGGCAACTTCAGTCACAGACACCGACTTTGCGGATGACATCGCCCTGCTCTCTAATACGCTAGCAGATGCACAGCTTCTACTAAATAAAGTGGAGAGGGCTGCTAAGGAGGTTGGATTGCATATAAATGCTACAAAGACCGAATTCATGACCTTTAATGTTGATGGGAACTTGACAACCATTGATAATAATCAACTAAGGAAGGTCGATGACTTCCAGTACCTTGGATCATGGATAGAGAGTAGCAAAAAGGACATAGAAGTTAGGAAAGCAAAGGCTTGGGTAGCTCTATAAAAAATGGATACCATCTGGAAATCAGATCTCTCCAGGCACCTGAAGACTAAGTTCTTTCGAGCCACAGTGGAAAGTGTATTTTTATACGGGGGTGAGACCTGGACACTGACCAAATCACTTGAACAACGAATTGATGGTTGCTACACAAGACTACTAAGGGCAGCCCTAAACATCAGCTGGAGACAACACATGACAAACGCCGAGCTTTATGGTACAATACCACCTGTATCAACCACCCTCCGTGAACGCAGATTAAGATTCAGTGGGCACTGCTGGCGAAGTAAAGACGAGGTCATAGCAGATCTACTTTTCTGGCAACCAACTCATGGAAAGCGTAGTCGTGGACGACCGGCCATAACATATGTAGATCAACTTGAAATGCATACTGAACTTGGGAGAAACGAAATTGCGACAACTATGGAGAATCGGGAAGCCTGGAAGGATCTCATTTCCACTGTCCGAGTTCGCTCGACCTAGTAGTAGTAGTACTTTTGGGTATATCACTAACATTAATAATAAAATAAACATTGCAGTCGCGAGCGGAGTTATGGCTGATTCTAAGAAGGTTATTGTTTCCATGAGAGATTCACTTTTACTCACAAGGAATGAACTGCTTACAATTTCATGGCTCGATTCATCTAACGATGACCCTGCATGCATCTCTCACGAAGAGGTTGACTATGAAGAAATAATTTCAGAACGAATAAAGATTTATACTGCCTATAACTGTGACACATTAGAAATTTCCAATAAACGCTATGTCTATGCATTCTCTATTGATGATACAGATTGCACGCGGGAAGCACTTTCCAAACTACAATCACTAACTAATGAGAATGATTACTTACCAAAGCAACTAACACTTCCTAGTCACCGGTGTCTATGAAAGGAGAGCCACCACAAAGTCAGAAAAGTTGGTTATTAATTGTCGAGATCCTATTATGTGGAACTCTCGTACAGTATTTGCACGCGCAGGACGAAGCTGATGAAATTTATTTGTTTGTTTGACTTCCTTCTTATGTTATTATTAGGACTATTTATCCGCAATAATTATTACTATTAGGTCTATTTATTCATGAAATTTCTATAATATATTTCAGAAAATTACTCGCCTAAGAAATATTTTTTAAAACTTTAAATAAGGGTTAAGTTATATTGTAAAGTTAAGAAGAGCGAACCCAAGGACTAGTCTCTTGGCTCATAAGACAGCGCACTATCTCCCAAATGTAGATATACTCACTCATCAAGTTATCCAATGCAAACCAGATTCCCCTTCAGCATCTAAAGAATGGCTTTAGCCTGTACTGTTAAACCTCAATACTATACCACCCTCACCCTCGCCCTCGCCCTCGCCCTCGCCCTCGCCCTCGCCCTCGCCCTCGCCCTCGCCCTCGCCCTCGCCCTCGCCCTCGCCCTCGCCCTCGCCCTCGCCCTCGCCCTCGCCCTCGCCCTCAGCCTCACCCTCACCCTCACCCTCACCCTCACCCTCACCCTCACCCTCACCCTCACCCTCACCCTCACCCTCACCCTCACCCTCACCCTCACCCTCACCCTCACCCCCCCCCCCTCACCCTCACCCTCACCCTCACCCTCACCCTCACCCTTGCCCTCGCCCTCACCCTCACCCTCAGACTCACCCCCACCCTCACCCTCAGCCTCACCCTCAGCCTCACCCTCTCCCTCACCCTCACCCTCACCCTCACCCTCACCCTCACCCTCACCCTCACCCTCACCCTCACCCTCACCCTCACCCTCACCCTCACCCTCACCCTCGCCCTCACCCTCGCCCTCGCGCGCGTGCAAGTGCTTCCCGCGCGCAATCTGTATCATCAATAGAGAATGCATAGACATAGCGTTGATCGGAAATTTCTAATGTGTCACAGTTATAGTCAGTATAAATCTTTATTCGTTCTGAAATTATTTCTTCATAGTCAACCTCTTCGTGAGAGATGCATGCAGGGTCTTCTTTAGATGAATCGAGCCATGAAATTTTAAGCAGTTCATTCCTTGTGAGTAAAAGTGAATCTCTCATGGAAACAATAACCTTCTTAGAATCAGCCCTAACTCCGATCGCGACTGCAATGTTTATTTTATTATTAATGTTAGTGATATACCCAAAAGTAGAATCATTGAAAGAAATATATTTATTTGATACTAAATTAGTAAGTGAAATTGGCTTGAGGCAAGATCGACAAATATTTAAATAATGTTGTAGTAGAGCAGCTGTAGTGTCTGAGATGGTTACCCAGGTCCCCTCTTCTATATCTTCGAGTTTTATTAAATCGATTGCTTTCAAGAGGGAAGTTTTCGAATAACGAGCAACCCTGTAATTGAAGCCAAAATAATAAGTTTTTCTGTTGCTATAGAAACTAGTTATTTAATTTAAATGCTCAATAACAGTTACTACATCATATCCAAACATCTTGAAGAAACGACTTTCATCCTGAATGATGTGAATCGAGGCATTCCAAATGAGAAGTAGAATGGAGTTTGAAACATTATGAAAATCAAACAGACACTCCAGCAAAAAAGGAAGCTTTGAGAGTTGACATATCAAGGAGCTTGTTCGCAGATTCTTGTGTTACATTGTCGTGGATATATTCAACAATCGTTGGAGGTATTACAATTGTTTCTGATGAGGTTGTTAGATTAAACATTATTTTGTTCTTCATTTTTTTAAGTTTGAAACCGTGGTTGGAGGAATTAAGTTTATTATCATAGTTTGTTCTTTTCTTTGGTAGTGTCCATCGTGAAGATTGTAGCAGGCACGGTGTTGGCGTTATTCCCGACACCATGGGGGAAAAACGCCGATGCTGGAGGCGGAATTTTCAGACCACCGGATTTCGGCCAGTCACCGGATATTGGGAGTGGAGAAGGAGTACTTTCTTAAATGCAAGATTGCGATTGAGAAAACGTTGCATTGGTTGGATAT
Source organism: Nemertoderma westbladi (assembly GCA_032718475.1). Classification (NCBI taxonomy): domain Eukaryota; kingdom Metazoa; phylum Xenacoelomorpha; order Nemertodermatida; family Nemertodermatidae; genus Nemertoderma; species Nemertoderma westbladi. The sequence continues at coordinate 7,199 of JAUCBJ010005228.1, forward strand.
AATCTTTTAATGTAACCTTGATCGAATCTCATTGAATCTTGAACATTGAACGCCAAATAATGTAGCCTTTTCTACAGTTGAGCCCTGATTGAGAATAAGTTGGGCTTCCCCACACCAATATACACCAAATATTCACAATAATATACGACAATTTATATTCCTACAGTACATTATTTAATTACCCACTGTTCGCTTTAGATTTTAACCTAACTAATGTTCCCCATTTTCCCTCGGTCCTAGTCTCGGTACCATAGTGTCGGTGTCGGTCGACCCTGTTGCGTGTCCGTCCCACCCTTCCCGAACCCTGAAGGGATCGGTCATCAGGAAAGTGGTACGGCTTGGTTAAGGGTCGGTAAGTCGGTAGACCCGGTTGCGTATCCGTCCCACCCTTCCCGAACCCCGAAGGGATCGGTCATCAGGAAAGCAGTATGGCTTGGCTAGAGGTCTGTCGAGTCGGTGGACCCGTTTGCTTGTCCGTCCCACCCTTCCCGAACCCCGAAGGGATCGGTCATCAGGAAAGCGGTACGGCTTGGCTAGGGGTCCGTCGGTTCATCACAGGGACCCAACCACCTAAGCTTTCCGAATCCTTTTCAGGCTCGTAATCGCTTCAGTAGCCGAGAAGCTGCTCCGAACTGTCGGTAGGCCAGTGGAGTCTGGTCCTTTGTCTTTCGACCCCGTTGCGTGTCTGTCCCACCCTTCCCGAACCCCGAAGGGATTGGTCATCAGGAAAGCGGTACGGCTTGGCAAGGGGTCTGTCAGCCCGTCGTGAGTCCCAACTGTTGGTAGTTTTCCGAGTCCTTGTTCAGGCTCGTACTATCGCCGGTCGTGGAACCCACTCCAGGAAGGCAGTCCTCGTTGAACCCTTCCTCCGTTTAGTCGGTCAACCCGTCGCAAGTCCCTGGCATAGTCGGCAAGCTTTCCGAGTCCATATTCAGGCTCGTAATAACTGCCGGTGACCAGGGACCTCTAAGGATCTGTCTGTCGATTCCCGTCGCAAATCCCTGACACAATCAGCAGACTTTCCGAGTCCTTATTCAGGCTCGTAATAACTGCTGTTGGCCAGGGACCGCTAAGGGCAGTCCTTGTCCCTAGGCCTAGCGAGTTACCAAATCCACCTCTACAGGCAGCAGGAAGTTGGCTAGGCCTAATAGTAAGTTGCATAGGGTCTTGTGGAAGCCAAGTACCGGAGCCAAGTGGGGTGGATACGCCTGCTTCCGTCGCAGGTTCGGCCGAGGCGACCCGTTTGGCGGCCGGTTCGTAAGCGACTTCCGGATCAAGTTGTCGCTTTGGGGTGGACAGCAGAACACCTTCCTGTAGCCATAATTCTTCCCCATCCGAAGATATCAGTGGTTCCTCTGCACCGAGGAGATCAACAATCGTAGGGATGTCGAACGGTCCATTATCGTCCCAAGATGCGATGACGTGGAGCGTTTTCGTATCTCCCGGTGGAATGTTCTCTACCGCTTTGAACGCGTGGTCGATAACTTCGTTCCACTCATAGTCGATAAAGGATCTAGGAACCGCATTAATGAGATTATCGAGAGTCTTGCAGATGAACTTGGCAACTGTATATGATTCCATTACGACGTAGATATAGTTCCGTCGATCCGGATTCTCCCACTTGTGGTGGATCGTCCACTTTCTTTCTACGTCTTTCCAACGACTCTTTCGCTCACTCTTTATCTCTAATTCCGGGTAAGCACCATATATCTTATTATAATCCAGGAATTTCTGAGGTTTAAAGTCTATACCGCCATTCAGCACCGCGAGGTAGCCGATACCGGATTTCGTTGGTCTCACCTCCCGGAATCCACGCATGAATTCTGTGGATCGCAACCAGGCTAACAGTGTTTGGGTGTTGATGCAATGACTAATGGCATTGAGATCTTCTCGACGGTTTCTTCCGAAAGGAGCGTTAGCGTAGTCGTTTCGGACGTCCGCCTTTATATCCGACCCAATTTTAATGACATCGAAATCAAATAGGATCTGTTGGATCTCCGGTGGTAATAGCCAGATCGCTCCGGCTGTCCGCACCTCCTGTTTGGGTGTCGGGAATATTCGACATATCAACACCAGACCATCTAGGGTTCCGAGGACGATGACCAATGATCGACCATATTCCTTCGTCCCATACTTCTCCTGGTAGTCGTCGCGATTCTGGATAACTGATATACGTTCCTCTCGCAGCGTCGCTGTACACTCCTCTAGGTTTCCCCAGTGGGTGAGGTACGTACTCTTGTCGTCGACGAAACTTTGGCATTGCGCCAATGTAATCGCTTTCGAAGTGGGCGTCAAGTTTCCCTCGTTGTCATATATCAAACATCGGGATTTGTAGACGCTTTGCTGGAACGTGTCCCAGAATGACAACTCCACTCCTCCGGTTGCCTTTGCGTTCCGAGTTCTTTTCAGGCTCGTAATAGCATCGGTCAACCGGAGCTCTCGTAGATTATGGGAATCCGGTCCCTCTCGCCCGGAGAATTTAATGATTTGCATATTCTCGGTTATTAGGGCGTCCCATTCTGTATCAAAGTTAGGAGATCCAGGCTGTGGATATTCCAGTAAATCTAGTGTATTACGTAATTCGCCGAGGATTTGGCGATTTGGGTCCATATTTTCCGTTGCAAATTTAAATCAGTTAATTATAAATCCAGAAAGTCTGATTCTATAGTGACTGCAGAATAATTCAGTTTATTTGTAATTCAGTTTACTAATTATTATTGCTATATAGGCATCTACCATCTTATTGCTACTACATTCAGTATTTACAGTTACTATAGCTATACATTAATATCCAACCAGTTTTTGACTTTTTATTTCCTCTTCTTTTTCCAATTCTTTTCTTTTCTACATTTTATACATTTTTTTGTCTTTTTTCATTTCTCATTTATTATTTATTATTCATTTCACATTTCATTATTTCATCGCATTTCATCATTTATTTCCACCATTTCATTTATTTCCACATTTCATTGGGGTTATAGCCCCCTGGCTATCATCATTTGTTATAAGCGCAGCACCAGGGTGCGCATCATTACATTTTCATCATCATACGCATCATCATTCAGTTTATAGTAGGGTTGTCTGTTTCTTTTCATCATTTCCAACTACATTCAATCATCTTCTTTGGGAAATTTTCATTGTGGAAGGGGTGTTACGCGGCAATCTGGGATCTACAGCTGGGCTAGCTACACCGCCTACGCCCCAAACTGCACACGTAACGGACAATGAAGACAATGGAAGTGAAGTCACGTGGAATGCACCAGGGACCCACCAGAATAACGGGATAGAGGGGGTGTTGCGCGGCAATCCAGGATCTACAGCTGGACTAGTTACACCGCCTACGCCCCGAAGTGCTCACGCAACGGACAACACAATACAACACAATGGATACAATGAATTCCACTTCAAATCTTTACCATTTCCAATAATCCAATATAGTTGGTCCTGATGACCAAAATCAGGGTAAACAATACATAAACGACCCTGCATCAGTCGAAACATCTGCAGGGTGACGCTGGACTCCACATAACACACGAGGAAACACAAATACCATTGCGTGGTTACAGTTGGATTAAGGGGTCCATTATTCATTGTCAGTAAATCACAGTTTAAAAGAGTTTGTCAACAGGATGAGAAGGGTTTAAACGGGTTTAACATTGTCACCAATGTCTGCAGCAGGATCCGGAGTAGGGAACTTATCACCTCTCGTGGAGTCACCACTGTCATTGCCTTCAAGAAGGCACAGCCTCTGGATAGGGCGTTGGTAGTGTCCCTTTGCCATTCGTATCGTCACAGTCCTCGCAAGTCCGTCTTTACTTGGGGTTATTTCCACGACTCGCGCCACAGGCCAGTGGACGCTGTCTTTAAGGTCTTCCTTAACCAGCACCATGTCGCCAACTGCGACGTTCCTGTAGGTGTTATTCCACTTCCTCCTGGTCCGGAGGGTTATGAGGTACTCTTGGGCCCAGATTCTCCACCAATGCCCTGCCAGCGCTTGGGCCTTTTTCCAATTGGTATGTCTCGCGATATCGTTGGGATTTGGTAACATTGCCTCTGGAAGAATGTTGGTTTTAGGTCTTCCGAGTAGATGGTGTAAGAGGCTCTAGATCTGTGGGGTCATCGTGGATAGGTACGATGGGCCGGTTGTTTAGGGTAGCCGTGATCTCGCAGAATGTAGTGCGAAGGGTGTCGTGGGTTACCCGGGTGTCCCCTAATGCGACGCGCATGGATCGTTTCACCAAGTCGATGAGCTTCTCCCATACCCCGCTCGTATGGGGTGCCAAGGGTGTTTGGAAGTGCCATTGTATATGGTGTTCCTTCCAGACTTGGGATGCGGTCTCTTCAGTGAACCATCCCTAAGTTCCCTTTCTCCTCCCACGAAGTTCGTTCCATTATCGGAGTACATATGCTGGCATGATCCGTTGTTTGCCACGAACCGACGCAGGGCATTGATAAATGCGTGCTGCGTAAGGTTTATCATGAGGTCTAGGTAAATCGCCCTAGACCTAAGGCATGTGAAGATGGCTCCCAAGCATTTGATGTTAGATCGTCGCTCGATGACTGTAAATGGTCCGAAACAGTCTACTCCGGTTACGTAGAACGGCGGTGAATTGGACTGCAGTCGTGTAGCCGGTAGGTTGGCCATTCTTTGTGTGAGCGGTGGCGCTAGGTATCACCTGCAAGGGAAACAATGCTTTAATACTTTCCGGATCAGTGGCTGGATATGGGTGATCCAATATCTTTGCCGGATGTTAGCCATAATCCAATTCTGGCCCGCATGACGGTTTTCCTCGTGATACCGTTGGATTAATAGCTTGGCTAGTGTTGACGTTCCGGGCAGAAGCGCTGGGTATTTGACTTCATATTCGACCGGGGCGTTTGCCATCTGGGTATTTAGTCGGATCAGTCCATCTTCCCCCATCATGGGTCTCAACTGGTAGACTGGACTGTCTGGTTTCAAGGTCTTGCCCGCACTGAGCTGTTCCCACTCATCGGGGAAACTTTCTTTCTGGACATATCTAACAATACATTTCTCCGCAATAATGAGTTCTTGTATACTTCGTCGAACTATCGGTTTGTTATCCTTCCACCGCAGGAAGTTGCGAAGAGTTATGACGTGGTGGATAAGACATCTCATTGAGGAGGTTCGCTCTATCAATGGTTGTAAAGACGCCGCTGGTTGCGTAATAGTCGCAATGTTATAGTGCCTGCCCGAGTCCTTTGCAGGCTCGGTCAGGAAACTATAGATCTCCACAGTGGCACTTCCATGGACTTTACGAATCTCCTTGTCATCTTCGGAGTATTTCCGCTATCTAGTTCGGGATCGAATCGGGTACTCCAGGTTAATTGTGGCTGCTGTAGGAATTCCGGGCCTGTGAGCCAAAGTTTACTCTTACCGAGCTGTCATGGGGTGGCGCCTCTGCTCGACAAGTCCAATGGGTTTTCTTTCCCATTTATGTGGTGCCACTATTCTCGGCCGGTACACTGTTTTATTTCTGTGGCTCGGTTCGCTACGAACGTGGTGTGTCGCCGTGATGGTGAGTGGAGGTAGTAGAGTACGATACTCGAATCAACCCAGAAATGCTGCGATTCGATGGGGATTCTTAAGTTCCGCATGATCATGCGGTTCTGCCTCACTGCCCAGACTGCGGCCTGTAGCTCGAGTCTCGGGATCGTTGCTACGAATTCCCCGGATACCGTCTTAGCCTTAGAGAATAAGAAGCTCGTATCGCCGTTTCCATCCTGACTTAATCTTCTTAGGAAGGTAACTACGCTGATTCCGGTATTCGATGCATCCGAGAAAGTATGGAGCTGGAATATATCGGTGGATAGTTTATCGAGGAAGAACGGTCGAGGGATCCGCATAAGATGTAGATGTTCGAGTTGTTCCGTCCACTTTCTCCATTTGGCACTGAGGTGTGGGGGGAGTTCTTCGTCCCATCCCAGTCCTTCTATCCACATCTCTTTGATCAAATTCATACCGGCCAATGTTACTGGGGATATGAAGTTTAGTGGATCAAATATGGCACTCTTTATAGATAAACATCCCCTTTTTGTCATGGGTTTGGGTCGGGGATTATATTTGAAGATGAACTGATCCAATTCTATGTCCCATTCGATACCGAGTACACGGTGATCCACACCCTCGGAATACATTTTGTTGTCGTCTAGCCTGATTTCCTCCGGGAACTTTTCCATAAGTTCCTTATCATGGGATCTAAACTTTACGAGAGGGAAACCTCCTCTCTTTAAACATTCCACCATTCCCATCACCAGCTGATATGCCTCTTTGACATTATCGGCACCGGCGCATCCGTCGTCTACGTAGAAACATCGTCGGATGGTCTCTATGACTGTCGGAGGGAACTCATTTTCGCACATAGCCGCTGTTTTCGTCAGCATGTCGCTACATGCCACCGGCGAGTCCTTAGCGCCGAAGATTCTGACAATCATGTGCATTACGTCCACATCCTTCAAGGTGAGTTGATTTATCTCCTGTGGAGTTAACGTTTTATCTGTCCACTATATAGGTAGACAATCTGAGTCTCTTGGTAGCGTTCGGACCTGGTGGAACATCGCTTTGATGTCGCATGTGAAGGCTATTCAGTTTTCCCTAAACCTGATCAACACGCCGATGAGTGTACTGTAGATGTTGGGCCCTGTATAAAGTTGGCTGTTCAGGGATTCGCCCTGATACATAGCCGCAGCATCATTTACTACCCGGATTTTACCGCCCTTCCGGGCTTCTACCACATAGTGGGTTGGGAGGTAATACGTCCGTCTAGTCCTCTGCAGTTCATTCCGGGGTACCATTTCCGCCAATCCATCAACTAAATATCCTTTAATTACGTTATTGTATTTCTCCTTTATCTCGGGTAGGTCGTTTAACTGGCGTAGGTTTCCCTTGAACCTCCTAAGGGCCATGCTGGCATTATTCGCCATCGGTCTATCTGGGTCTTTCCAAAGCATGGGTGAACACCAATGTCCGTCTTTGAACGTTGCCAGATCAAGAACGTCGATACAATATTGATCTTCCTCGGACGGGTTCTCGTCCTTATCAGCAAACTCTTGGGTCTCTAAGTTGAAATACTTTGTCATCTCCTGCTGGGTTTTTTCGGTTTCTAGGAATAAATCCTCGTCCAGGTCGGTTGCTGAACAGTAACCCACGGATGTTGCGTTCTCTTTGATCTGGCATTTAGGGAGATATGTATATGTGTCGGTAGTCTCCTCTTTGATGCCACAGAGTGTCCATCCCATGATGGTGCACTCTGCATAAAAACCATCACCCGGCTTTACGGATCGGGCGACGTCTCCGGTTGGTATATGTAACTCCTCCGGTGTGTCAAGTCCGATTAGTAGGGTAATTCGGTTCACGTCCAACGGCGGGCATCGTAGATCTACATCTTCCCGGTCTAGCTGTATGAGGGGTGCGTATTCAGATGATTGTCGGAACCGCACTCGGAGATCGGTGTGTACCAGAGCGTTTTTGATCGTCAGTTTGACTGTCTCGTAACCCTTCATAACCCCTTCCATCTTCAGTTGTACCTCCCCGGACTCCACTTCTTTATGGTCGGTTATAGTCTGTATGGGCCGCTTGCAAGGTTCATAGTCTAGGCCTAGTTGTTCGAGGAAATCCCGGTTGATGATGGTTCCGTCCGACCCGTTGTCGAGGAACGCGAGTGTTGTTAAGGATTTCCCGATCCCTTGGATTCTTACTGGGATCACTTTAGCGAAGACCATATAACGGCGGTTTATAAGATTGACCATAGCTGATATACTGGTCACATGTGATACATCGGCGGTGGTCTTAAACAGATTGGTTTCCCTCCGCTGAATCATCCGGGTACCCTTAGAGACGTGATTCGTTTCTCCTCTCCGTTTGGATTCGATCCGGAATGGTAGGGTGGTAAAATCGAAGTTCGCAGGGATGTGGAGGAGTGTGTGATGGCGTAGGTCATTACAGACCGCGCAGCACGACCTTTGGTCGCAATCCCGGACGTAGTGACCTGTTCCGAGACACCGGAAGCATCCTCGGTGTTTCATTATTGCCTCGAAGCGTGGAACGAGTTCAGCAAACTGGAACTTTCTGCAGAATTCCACCTTGTGTTTCTCCCCGCAGAAGAGACATAGGAGGGAGGTTGTGGTGCCTTCCCTTTCGGGTACCCAATTCGCTAGATAACACGCCCATTCCTCAGCTTATGTCGGTTCCTCGTAGTCCTCGTTGTCGGAATCTTCGGCCATGGTGATGGCCACCATACTCACCGGAGGGGGGCAGAATCTCGGTTTCGGAGTGGGTGCCCTGCTCCTAGAGTTGTTCTCTATTCCGTCTAACTTGGAGAGACTTTGTTTGGAGAACATCGAGTCATTCATGGCTTCGGAGATATCATCTAAGAATGCCGACATTTTGAGGAAACTGGGATCCCAATCCGGGTGTCTGCGTCGGAGATCGATGCATTTATACACCCATTTGCTTTGCAGCCATCCGGGGAACTTTCGGGCAATCTGTTGGAGGGTTTAAGATGTTGTTTACTTGTTCCTCCTTGTTTAATGGTTTTAAAGTGTAGTAGGCATCTTTCATAGAGTCCGAGAACTCTTGGATATTCTGTGGGTCCCCTAGGGATCCAGCGTCCTGTATCAGCTTTTCAAGCGTCTTATTAATTATAGTTCCGATGTTTCCATATCTTTTATCTAGAGTTTTCCATGCGTCATGGTACGCTTCATGAGATCCTCCTTCGAAACATTTAACGATTCGACGTGGTTTGTCACCCAGGTATTGAGATAAATATACCAGTTTTTGTGTGTCGGTTATATCCATTGATCCGATCTGAGCAAAGAACCGTTTCTTAAATCCAAGGTAATCGACGGGGTCTCCCTCGAAGGTGCGGATCTCCATCTTGGGCATAGCCAGGCGGTTTTCCAAGGCTCGGATGATGTCAACGTCGTCCGAACTGGAATGACTAGGAGGATTGTAATTACTAACACTCTCTCCCCTGCATGATGGATCGATGAGAGGTGGGGTTTCAATGATGACGCGGTTACGGATTTTCGGTGTGGATGTGAACGGATAATTGGATCGAGGGGTGGCGTCCCATTCCGAGTCCTTTTCAGGCTCGTACTGGGGAACGCTCGGTGCCGTAGGATTGGATGGGAAATAAGGTTCCTCATTCTTAAGCGTAACCGGTGGGGGATGGAATACCGGTGCTTGTGCCGATAACGTAGACTGTATGGTTGGCAGGAACTCAGGTTTTGGAGGTTTCGCAGTCGGTGGCGTAAATGACTTTTCTAATTCCGGGACCGGGATTGGTTCATAGTCCTGTTCTATACCCCTTTCCCAGTCCTCGTATAGTTGGAGGTCCCGTTCTATGAGTGCTGCCTCGTAGTCTGCGAGTTTAGCAATGTCCACATTCTTTTTGTGAACAAGAATCGCTTGGGCCTCGGCACTTCGTTTACGCATTTCGGCCTCTTGTTTCCGTATCTCAGCCTGTTGTTCGGCCTCTACTTTACGCATTTCGGCCTCTTGTTTTTGTCATTCGGCCCCTTGTTTCCGTGTCTCAGCCTATTGTTCGGCCTCTACTTTACGCATTTCGGCCTCTTGTTTCCGTGTCTCGGCCTGTTGTTTGGCCTCTACTTTACGCATTTCGGCCTCTTGTTTTTGTCGTTCGGCCTTTTGTTTCCGTATCTCAGCCTGCATTTCGGCCTCCTGTTTATGTCTCTCCTCAGCGAATACATCCTGTTCAATCTGTAGTTGGACATATTCGTCTTCCATTCGAGCTTTAAGGGCCAGTGCCCTCTGTTCTCGTAGCTGATCTCGGAGTGGTTGACCCCCTTGAGAACTGCGCGCTGAACCAGATATCTCTCTCCTAGCGCTGAAGTGCTGGTGCCTCGAGGACCCAGTTCTTTTTCGCTGAACCACGGTCCTGGTTCCGGAGGTCCGTACCGATTCTGCGTCCGCCCTTTCAGTTCTTTTATAGTACTGTTCCTCGTAGCCCCTTACGAGGCTGAGGGTCCTCCGATGTTGTTTGCGGAACTCGTCCAGATGTGCGACGTGTTCTTCCAGTCTGGGGTAGTTTCCCAGATCGGTTGCGGGAATGAGTTCCTGATATGCCTGTATCATCCGTTCATATCGTTGTAAGATACTTCGGATATTCTGTAGTTGAGTCTGTATGTCGCTGAGGGGGGTCTCGGCTCCCTTTAGTTGTTTCTCGATGCGGTGGTATGCTCGAGTCACTCCGCCTTTGAGAGCGCCCAGTCGACAGGCCATGTTCTTCACATTCGGTATCTCGTCGGTTTCCGAGTCTGTGTGGTGGTCCATTTCATCGGTGTCGGAGACGTTATTCGTCGTCATTCTAGCGCCTCGTTGATTGCTAGATATGCGATATCGTAAAATAGTTCTTCGTAGGTCTCATATTCAGCCTGGACTACCCGAACGGTAATCCTGAATCGTCCAACGTTCGTTCCTTGTACTTCGACTTCGACGTGCCAGATTCCTGGCTCAACTTGGATTATATAAATAGGTGTGATCGATACTTCCATTCCCTGTAAACGACTCTCTTATTTATGATCTGCCGACTACGAGTTTTTTGGTTTGAGTTTGTAAATTGATTGAACCACGGCTTTGTCTTAAATCAAATACCAGAGTTTCCTCGTAGTGGGTGCTGGGTAAGCACGGAGAGAGTTTGAAGAGTACTGTAGAATTCCCAACTTCCACCAGTTGATGTTGGCCGCGTCTTATTCTCAATTTTTGTTGCCGTTATTCCCGACACCATGGGGGGAAAAACGCCGATGCTGGAGGCGGAATTTTCAGACCACGGGATTCCGGCCAGTCACCGGATATTGGGAGTGGAGAAGGAGTACTTTCTTAAATGCAAGATTGCAATTGAGAAAACATTGCATTGGTTGGAAATAATCTTTTAATGTAACCTTGATCGAATCTCATTGAATCTTGTTCAACATTGAATCTTGAACATTGAACACCAAATAATGCAGCCTTTTCTACAGTTGAACCCTGATTGAGAATAAGTTGGGCTTCCCCACACCAATATACACCAAATATTCACAATAATATACGACAATATAAATTCCTACAGTACATTATGTAATTACCCACTGTTCGCTTTAGATTTTAACCTAACTAATGTTCCCCATTTCCCCTCGGTCCTAGTCTCGGTACCGTAGTGTCGGTGTCGGTCGGCCCTGTTGCGTGTCCATCCCACCCTTCCCGAACTCCGAAGGGATCGGTCATCAGGAAAGCGGTATGGCTTGGCTAAGGGTCGGTCAAGTCGGTAGACCCTGTTGCGTGTCCGTCCCACCCTTCCCGAACCCCGAAGGGATCGGTCATCAGGAAAGCGGTACGGCTTGGCTAAGGGTCGGTCAAGTCGGTAGACCCGGTTGCGTGTCCGTCCCACCCTTCCCAAACCCCGAAGGGATCGGTCATCAGGAAAGCGGTACGGCTAGGGGTCCGTCGGTTCATCACAGGGACCCAACCACCTAAGCTTTCCGAATCCTTTTCAGGCTCGTAATCGCTTCGGTAGCCGAGAAGCTGCTCCGAACAGTCGGTAGGCCAGTGGAGTCCGGTCCTTTGTCTTTCAACCCTGTTGCGTGTCCGTCCCACCCTTCCTGAACCCCGAAGGGATCGGTCATCAGGAAAGCGGTACAGCTTGGCAAGGGGTCTGTCAGCCCGTCGTGAGTCCCAACTGTTGGTAGTTTTCTGAGTCCTTATTCAGGCTCGTACTAACGCCGGTCGTGGAACCCACTCCAGGAAGGCAGTCCTCGTCGAACCCTTCCTCCGTTTAGTCGGTTGACCCGTCGCAAGTCCCTGGCGTAGAGTCCTTATTCAGGCTCGTAATAACTGCCGGTGACCAGGGACCGCTAAGGATCTGTCTGTCGGTTCCCATCGCAAATCCCTGACACAATCAGCAGACTTTCCGAGTCCTTATTCAGGCTTGTAATAACTGCTGTTGGCCAGGGACCGCTAAGGGCAGTCCTTGTCCCTAGGCCTAGCGAGTTACCAAATCCACCTTTACAGGCAGCAGGAAGTTGGCTAGGCCTAATAGTATTCAGGTAAACCTGAGTACTGCTTGATTTTGCCTCCCACCCTTGGCCCTCAAATATCTGACATGAGTCCCGTACCCCATAAGTCGCCCCAATATTCGCCCGTAAATCGCCCCCAGTCCATTGAATATACCCAAATTCCATGTTCCCGCACCCAGTATTGATATTGGAATATTCATTATAAATAAATCCGAAAAAATATTCAACTCGCGTTTTGAAAAGTTGAAATACCGCGAACACACGGAATATAAAGGGAGCGAAGTTTGCTGGAATTAGAACGGGTTGGTTTAAAGTTATATTTATCGTTAACGGAAAAAGTTTGTTTGACGAATCGAAATAGAAGCCAAACGAGTTGTCTAGTAGCGTAAACTGATTCTTGGTGCAAACCATCTCATTGTTTGAATAGCTGATCTCCATTTGTGGTATTGTGAATAGGTAACTCGTTTTAGGAAATAAATAAATACTTTTAAGAAAAATAATTCAAACTTTTTAACAATACAAATTAAAACATTCCCCAATGGGACAATCTAAGTTAATACTGCACTGCTTCTTTGCTAAAATTTTAGGATTATAACCACAACCATGTCCTTTGAAATAGGGATTGCGATGTGCTATTGGATTGAGGGAATAATAAAACATTTCATTGGGTTAATTAAATGTAAAACATTAGTTACGATGGGAAATGGGGTGATTTGAGGATGGGAAGTGTGTCGGAGAAAAGTGCATGTAATGGGCTACTGCATTAGTTTGGGTATGTTAATTAATGTTAAACTACAGTATCTGAAGAAATATTTTAGGCATTGCATGCGTGGGGGGGGGGGGGGGGGGGGTTATGCATTACTTCAAACAAAAAACTACAGTATAGAGATGGTTGAGGATTAATTTAACATATGTGCAGAGTGCTTCATATAGTACAATGTGAAAGAAGGCAATCTATTGCTGTAAGCGGATTCAATTCCCTTACATTACCCACCCGAACATGGGACCAGTGGCATTTTACCAATATAGTTGGCAATACGAGATTACCAATAATAATCTCGCCTCATAACCAACTCGGGGGGGGGGGGGGGGGGCGACACAGGCCCTAAAGCCACAGAGAGATGTGAGAGGTCAAACCACCTCACAGGGAGAACCCAGCTAGTCGAGGCTAGCGGCAGGGGGTAACACTTACAAGGAGTGCCAAAGTGACAATTAGTATATAAGCCAATAGTGGGCAGAGGAGCACATGGGGAAAGATAGGAAAGCATCCATTGGGTAGCAAAGGCCAAAGTAGAGTAGAGGTGAAACCAATATGTATGTGTATCAATCATATATTTGGATTATATTCGGTGCAGTTGTGGAGCCGAAATAGTTTTGACCGTCGTTAACCGCTGTGCCTGTTATATATTAACTTTGATTGCTTGCTGACTGTGCTATAGTTACTTTCTGTGATCATTAACATCTATGTTGATTGCTATACACTTCAAACTCTGTTATTTTTCCCGACGGCCTTCGGCCAAAGATACCAATCCAGCAGACAAGCGACTAAGCGACGCGTACAATTCTCAAACCGGTCGGGATCCGACTGTCAACTCTAAGATCACGTCACAATTGCAAACCAGATGTTTATTGTAATTTTCTCAGGCGTATTTGACAATGGTCGTATGGTGTGTAATTAATGGTTGCAGTTGGCCTATATGCGATTCGGGGTTAATGCTGGCGCGTAAGTCGTAAACCTATGGTTTCCAATCTTACATGATAACGAAACTGGAGGTTTAAATAATTTACAATTCGTGCAACCCCAACCTACGCGTTGACATACAGTATAACTCAACGTAGGATTCAGTGGGATTAATATTGCTACGTCTAATAAGAGCCCAACAGCCTCAGATTATTGGGGGACTGAGTCAGGGCCAAACTGGCCCACGTATTTTCCTGTGAGGGTAAATTATGTTTTGGGCCCCGCTACGTCGTTTTATTTCATTCTATCATTACCTACTACGGTACTTTATGACAAAATAATACAAATGTACTATATATTGTACTGTATGGTACCTATTGTATTGTATATTTTATCTACTGTACCTACTGTAGTACTATATATTCATCGCGAGTCCCCTATCTGATTGATTTGCGTCAAATTAAATTGCTTTTGGCAACATTTTTTGATACAAATCAATCGATTAAGTAATTAATTAATTGTTTAATCCACCAATTAATTAATTAATTGAATAATTAATGACCTACTTAATACCTAAGGTGTGAAGTTGGTCCAACTGTCGCAGAAATGGGGTAACCATTACTACTGTTATTAACCAACTTAATTAACTAATTAACTGCTATTATCTTAGCTTCTCGAAGGCCACACGGAAATTCAACTTGGAAAATTTCTAAACTTTGGCCAGACTACATGTGTACCAAGTTTGGTTAAATTTCATTAACATTTGGCTGAGTTATTAACGTTTAAAATTGGACACAACAGAATAACAGATCAACAGAACAACAGAGCAACAGACACACCGATTGAGTTAGTGGTACCGTACCTGTATGCTAAGCTCGCTTACTTTAGCCGCTCGCCCCACTATAACAATAGTATGTTAACCTGAGTTCGAGCATGGAACTCAACTACTGTACTGATCTGACTGAAATTCACGATGAGCCCGACCAAGGGAGTTTACTTATTTGGAGGTAGTAAACGGCCAGTTCTCGAATCCCCCCCCCCCCCCCCCCCATCTGGGAGTTAACGCGTCCCCTTATCTGCTTTTTTGTATGATTTTTGATTGAGCAATGCTACCAAATAGTAGATGGTATCTAAAGACCCTCTTTAACTTCATCTCAACGGGCATACTAAACTCCCTTGGCATCGAACGACCTGTTTTAGTTGGGAATGGTATCAAAATAGTAAGTTTAAGTTCATCTTAGTCTCAAGACTATCTCACGAATCAGTGCCATAGGTCAGAACGTTTATTACGGTACACCTACTTCCTGTATGTGTAAATATCTCATACAGTAGTATAAAACATCGTATAAACAGCCACCCTCATTAAATATTTATAGTAACGAAAGAAACATTAAACAAAAGTCATACATACTTAGGTAACTGTAGGTCATGTTCTACTCTCGTTTCGTAGAAGGATAATACCTGATCAGTTGGTATGTATTGACCAATAGCAATGCGTTAACCGCGTATGTTGAAACACAAATCATGCAGTTCTGTTCTAGAACAAAATATAGAATCATTGCTAAGTATATGCTCCCAACATTACTTAGTACACAACCGGCAAACAAAAGGTATCCCCCGTACATATTGGTTGGGTACAGTTCCAAAGTTAATTCCACTGCATAGAAAATGGCGCCGTATACACTGTTGGGCAGGTTGAATAGGCTATCATCTCCTAGAATATGGGAAACCATACCGAACCCGTTACCAAAACTGGAGGTAAATACTCGAGATGTGCCGTCGTATTTAACTTTCAGAGCATACACTGAGAGAAGTATTCCAATAACGCATAAAATTCGACGCACGGAAAACAGCTGTTTCTGGTCGCTATTCGGGGTCTCCATGACATTAAGTAAAATTATTAATTATATCTTTCTATGCGAATGTCTGTACTATATTGAGCAGAGAACCTTCCCAAGAGAGATAGATTAAGTTAAATAATTTGCTACCTAGGCCTATATGTGATAAAATATACTATTAATATTTATAAAAGTATTCATTTTGTTCATTATTTCAACTAGCGCTATGATGTTATCCTCCCAACAATAACACCACTTTTGCCTCGTTACATCCTAGGTTGGAACGCTGCAAAGTTATCACAAACTTAGCGATGTAATTTTATAAAACATGTGAGCATCATTCATTGCTCTATAGCGTGGATGTATGCTAAACACATAGTTGTTACTGCCTGCACAACGTTGATAGTTGAAATAATGTTACAAAATTACGTACATTGTATGAAAAGGGCACTGCGCTCGCTCGCCCGGTACATAAATACAACGAGGTGAGGTCATAAGGCTAAAAAGTGCTAGGCCTAAACTTTTGAACAGCTCAAATCCAAATTCATTTCATACTGTAGGCCTACTTTTCGCACAATACAGCAATAATGTAAATAGTTATAAAGATAATTTGCCAATAAGTATTATATGTGTGGTGTGGCGAAAACATAAGCTTATTTATTAAGTATTCTACCAGCAACGACTGAATTTTATGCATTACGCTCGCTGCTGTGATTACACCATATGGAGAGAGCAATCACTGGTAATCAACAATCAGTAATGCAACAGAGATTCATGTATCGAAGGGAGGTGAAAGCAGATCACATTGAGAAGACCAATAAATAAGCATTAATAATGCGTGCGTCTCGTATACAGAGGGGCTGGGTTGAATGAAGCCCAATACTACAGGGGTAAAAATTACTCGACATTCCGGTGAGTCTAACTAAAGTCGTACAGTACAGTACAGCACCGGTATGTAAATTTATACAACGAAATTTATACAATTATCTTTATAAATAATTAAACGGTCCTATTTAAACAAGCAATAATATCAGGAGGCGTTAAAACATCCTAATTTCAAGCAGTCACTGATTGGTCAGCAAAATGGCTGCCCTCCCATTGGTCAGTTCATCACCCCTGAATCTACAACCCTTAGGCTTCTGCTTGCCTCCAGCCCACTGAGGTTGATTGTAAGTCTGCCCTGCTGGGCCCATTGCATCATCCATTTTCTTGGTATAATTTATTGGTTACACCTTAGCTGATTGATAAATCGGCTCCCCTCCTTTTATTGGTTGGAGATGTATAGCGGAGTGGATCCGCTAACAAATTACCTTTATTATAAACCACCTGTTATAATTCAAGCACTTTCTTATTGTTAGAATATTTAAATATTTGTATTATTACCATGTTATAATGCCTCCTAATTATATTGATTGATATAATTCAACTGTATTATTTAAAACGAGCTATAATACAGTAATATCAAGCAAAATAATTCAACTGATAACATGTTTTAAATCAACCTATAATATTAAGCAAAATAATGCAGTTTTGAAGTATTATTTAAATCGATCAATAATATCAAGCGAAATAATTAAGTGAAAAACATTATTTAAAAAATCGATCAATAATATCAAATTAATTGAAGATACAGGGGGGGGGGGGGGGGGGGGGGGAGGAGAACTTGACGCAAATCCTCTCTATGAATTAATATTTCGCCTTAATGCTAAATTATCTATTTATGGAAAGGATCAGATTACAGTGGCATGATAACAATAAACTAAGTTCAATAGAACAGCAACAGGTGACATTTTTTTTAGATTAATCAGCTGTTATCCGCTTCAAATTTCCCCTGGAGAGGGATGAATTTTGATTGCGTCGAAGTAATTCAGCATCCGCATCACTCGAATTAAATTATTCAATATTGATACTAAATGTAGGCCATACGCGCATCGGGCTATTAAATGCTTTTGGCGTTGATAGGCTCCTTGTTTACAACCAATCAAGAAATAGTGCTAATAGTTGTTTTAAGTGTTCCTGAAATTAACTACCGGTATGTTGTATACAGTACTTTTTCTGAGTCATACTGTACAGTAGGCATACGTTGCCAGTTCTTTAGTGCATGCCGGTACCGTAATCCGGGACTGGCAGGATCTACAGTGCTGATTTTGGGCCAATTTATTTGAAATTAATTGAATTAATTAATTAATTGAATGTAGGCCTAATTGAAATTAATCTATTCGAAAATAAAGTTAATATGTCTGACACAAATGTTACGGTAACAGTTAATTCTGGGTCCGGCACAAGGCGTACTATATACAAGGCCATGCCATCGAGTTAACTGGGGGCGGTGACTGGGTGCAAGATTTTTTTTACAACAATTTGATTTGACACCACGATAGCGCAGGCACTGCCGATCTGGCTATGGAGCAAGTGGAGGAAGATCGCCTTCTCCACTCGGGAGAAGAAAGGTGCGGAGCCAGGGCTAGAGGAAATGTCGAACTTCCTCAACTACGAAGCAGAGTTGATTACAGACTCAGTCTATAGTGAGGATAGTTTGGGGAAGGCACCGAAGACCGAATACAACAGGCCTAAACCCGAACATAATCCGGCAGATCCATTCCCGAGAGTAAGACAGTCGCTACCACACGCGGCCACACAGGGGGCTACAAGCCCACAGTTAGCTGGGAGTAGGGCCATACCGTGGCAGGGACAGAAAGAAAATAACAACACAAATAAACATTACCCAAATATACCCAGTAGGCCGAGTCCAGATAACCAAAACACTAAACAGGTAGATATAAACCTACGCGCGATACGTGAGGGACTATACAGGGAACGCTACAATCCAGGATTCGAATGTCAGTTGCATAGGGACGGAACCCATAAAACCATGAGTTGTAAGCACTGGCAAGCGTTGCCAAAACAAGATCGTGTAGCCTACACAGACGCAAACGGACTATGTCATCGATGCGTGGTAGAAGGACACAGATCCGGAGAGTGTAGAGAAACAGCGATAGGAGATGACGAGACTGGAGGCCAAACGATGGCTATGAGCACAACAGGAGCAAGAAGAAAGAGGAAAGTACTACTCGGGGTAGTACCAGTGAAGCTAACAGGAAGGGGCGGCCAATCAGTCACAACATTAATGCTGGTCGACAGCGGAGCAGCCTTCACGCTGGTGGAGAATTTGGTGGCCGAGGAGATAGGGTTACAGACGAGGCCGAGTAGGTTGGCGGTAACTACTATCTCAAGTAAGGATGAGGTCCTGGAGATGAGGACGGGATGGTGCGAGATATCAGCGATTGCACCGGGATGTGACTATGGGGCGACCATAGACCCCATTCAGATCATAGAATCGATCAATATAAATGCCAGGAGACCAACTAACATCAAGGTCGAGCAGTACCGGTTCCTGGACGATATAGATTTTTCAATACCGGAGGTGGACGTCTCGAAGCTATCCATCATAGTGGGTATGGACTGCCCGACGGCCCATGAAAGAGTACAGACGATCTTCGGGGAAGACAGATAGTGGGATCCGACGGCGATTCTCACGCCGTTCGGATGGACGCTTAGCGGCCCAATTAAAACCAAGATTCCACACAGGGTGTCGGAAACATCAGGGTGCATGCTACCAGGCACCGTTAAGGACGTAGAGAAGAAAACAGAGACAGTAGATAAGCTAGAGGGGGAAGTAACAGCAAGAGAGTGGGCGGAGGAGAATGGATTCGACGCGGAAGACTTAGAGACAATGGGATGGAACAAGGATGTTCCCAGCAGGTATCGGTATGGGGATGGAGAGGAGTGGACGGCCAGATGTCCGGAGGAACT
>JAUCBJ010005229.1:0-25666 GCA_032718475.1 Nemertoderma westbladi
CTGTCAGCCTGTAATACCCACGAGGCTGCGAGGCGGAGCAAATCAATACAGCTATAGCTGTATAGGGCCTATTCCAGTACCGGTATTCAGCCTACTACCAATCTGCCAATTTAACTACAGGCAGACAGGACTACGACTACGGTGTACTGGACGGTAGCTACATCTGTACAGGCTGTCTGGCTGTACATCTGTACATAACAACTCGCTGTTAATAGGCCTATTAACGGCAACGGCGTTGAGTAATGTTACAATTTTGGAATAAAATAAGTAATAAAATAAGAATACAATAAGAAAAAAATAAAATAGGGTGTGGGCCTAGGTACTGTAGGCCTATGTTTACTTTAGAAAATATTTTAACATTCATTTTTTATTTTAGTAGGCCTATATATATTTTATTTATAATATTTCTGTATTTGTTTATTAAAATAGGCAGATAGGTCTGTAGGTGTAAATTTAAATTTAATTTAAAACCATTATATTACAGTCAGACAGTACCGATACAATTAGGCGAGGACTACCTTCCACAAAAGAGGTTATTACTGATTACTACTGACTACTATGTACGTACGTACACGTCGTTAAGATGTATGTGTACTACTGTCTGCAGACTGCAGGTCTGACTGTAGTGTCTATGTCCACCTGTCTGCCAGTCAAATAAGATTAGATATTGAGGTAGCAGGGTAGAGCAGAATGCGATTTTAGCTTATTTGCTTCACCTCAATAAACTCCCTTGCATTTTTGCTCGGTTATGGTGCGTTAGGTCCTGGTAGCGTTAGGTCCGTGGCATTAGGTGCTGACAGCCTACAAGAAGAGTCCCACAAGAAATGAAAACAAATAAGTTGGTGCCAGTCCCCAAGAAGGGCAACCTAACACTCTATGGTTCTTTTCGGGGAATCTCATTGATCTCGATTGCTGCAAAACTATACAATAGAATTCTATTAAATCGCATCAGGGATCCCATTGAGAGACTGCTACGTGGAAATCAGAATGGGTTCCGTAAAGGTCGTGGGACCATGGAGCCCATTTTGGCACTTAGAAGGATAATTGAAGAGTTATCAAAAAAGAAAGACAGGCATCTGGCTGTTATCTTTGTTGACTTCTTCAAGGCCTTTGATTCAGTCTCTCGCTCACGTATGTTCAGCATACTTTCATTATATGGGATTCCTGATGAAATTATTGCAGCAATCAGATCAGTATACGATGGTTCGACAACATTTGTGTCTACTGTTGACGGTGACACAGAACCATTTGAAGTGTTATGGGGCGTACTCCAAGGAGACACACTTGCACCATTCTTGTTCATTATTGTGGTTGACTATGTTCTACGCATGTCCTTAGATCATCATAATGATGATGGGGTGATGATAACTCCACCTACTGGCTCCAGAAGTCGAGGAAATCCTGCCAAGTACCTAACTGATCTAGACTTTGCTGATGACTTAGGAGTACTCTCAGAATCATTAGAGGGAGCCCAGCGGCTCCTCAGCTCATTAGAACATGCTGCTTCTAGTGTTGGTCTTTTTATTAACTCCAGAAAGACCAAAATTCTGACAGTTAACTTTGAAAGTCCTCAGCAAGTCTCTGATCGGATGAGCATAAGCTCAAAGGATGGTATACTTGAGCATGTGGACGACTTCTGTTACCTGGGATCATGGATCCGGAAGTCAGGTGAGGACCTTCGAATACGTAAGGGAAAGGCATGGGCAGCCTTGAATAGGCTTTCCAGGATTTGGAAGTCACCTAGAATTAATCGGAAACTTAAGGTCCGATTATTTAGAGCAGCAGTAGTTCCAGTACTCCTCTACGGGAGTCCATGCTGGGCTCTAACTGCTGAGGACACCAAATCTCTGGATGGCACATTCACAAGAATGCTACGCCGGGTACATTGTGTCAAGTACAATGCACACATCTCCAACCAGACACTATATAACATTGGAGGTGTCTCATTGGTTCCCCCAAGCTTGACACTAGAACAAAATCGCCTCCGCTTTGCAGGACATTGCTTTCGCCGTGAGGACCAGCCAGTGCATAATCTTGTACTTTGGCAGCCTCATGGAGTGAATAAGCATGGTGGACAGCCCATGACTTTCTTGAGACGCATCTTAAAGGACACTGGCCTTAAAGATGCGGATGATCTAGCAAATGTCATGGGTGATAGGGAGTTGTGGCGGTGCAATTTTGTTGACAAGCCGGCACAGCATTCTTAAAAATGCAGCTGCAATGCAGCATGCCGATCCTAGTAGTAGTAGTAGTAGTAGTATTAGGTCCGTGCATGCCGTGGCGTTAGGTCCTGGAGTAGCAGTAGGTTCAGTCTGCCTCCAAAACCAGGCAGGTTAGTAAAGGAGCAGGTTACAGAGACGAGTTGAAAGGAACCAAAACAATAAACGAGAGTTAGGGATATTGTAGAATATATTAATAGAGAATCAACAGTCAGATATATGCTATAGCAGTATAGGACCTAATGCTACATGACTTAATGCACCAGGACCTAAAGCTACAGGACCTAACTGCCTAACGCTACAGGCTGACAGGACCTAAAGCTACGCAGCTACGGGACCTAAACGCTACAGGACCTAAGGTATACCGATTTGGTATACCGAGAACCGACGCTACTTTACAGCTTTACCTCTTGCACTACTTCAATTTCCCTCAATTTCTTATCTATCAGTCTAAATGCTTCATGTAATAATAATAAACGTATAGAACGTACGGTAATGTAATAAACGTACTGGCAGACTGGGCGCTGGGGTAATATAATAAACGTAATGTGTGTCTGTCTGTCTGTCTGTGTCTGCCTATATCCTGTATATTGAGTACCTGTATGCACTTTCGAATGGTCAATGGTATGAATCGCGTTACCTTACCAAACCAACTGGTTGTTATGATTGGTGACATTGTAAGAAGAATGCACCTACCCCCACTATGTCAACAGGTTTCCTGAGTAATTAATAAATTATTTTTCATTGTTTAATTAAGCTACCGGGGGGTACTTTTAATTGGACTATTTACATCATTGTGTGCAAAGTAGCACTTCAGCACTTTGCAGCGTTATGACCCGAGTTTATTTATGTACCGAGCGAGCGCAGTGAGGGAGGTTTACATAAATAAACAAGGGTCGTTAACGCTGAAACTGATTGAGGGAGTGTAAGAATGCGAGATAGTTTATTGAGGTGAAGTTAATGAGCTAAAATCGCATTCTGCTCTACCTCAATATCTAATCTTATGTCTGCCTGTCTACTTAATACTTATCAGCTGCATTACCACGGGTGTTTGAAAAAGGTGGACTGGACACAGAAAACATGGACAACGGACAGACCAATCAGAAACGTATTATGCCAAGCAGTTTGTAGCAATTGGTCTGTCCACCTTTTTCAAGTTTCGCTTTCTTAGTTACATAATTGGGAATAAGATGTGTGTTTGAAAAAGGTGGACTGGACACATGCACAAAAAACTATAGATAATAGTCTGACCAATCAGAAACGTATTAAAGCAATGCTATTTATTAGTGATTGGACTGTCCACCTTTTTCAGGTTTCAATTATCTATCTATAATGGGCATGCTGGAAGCAGCTGCATTAAGAATGCTGCCGGTGTCCTAAGCGTATCTACCCCCCCCCCACCCCCCGCGCGGATTGCCCCCCGCGCGGATTGCCCCCCTATAGACTTACTGTATAATAATAGTACCGGTAGGTCTAGCGTACCGTAGAGCACTTTAACTTGGATTTATTGGTTTATTTTTGTGGTTGGGTTAGTTGGTCAGGCCCAAACCCTAATTAAAACTGTCATTAACCCTATAACCTTAAAGTCCCAATGCTCTAATCTAAGAAATTTTGTGGAATTTATGATCCAAAATATTTAGGGTTGGGGTTACGTGACAGTTTTAATTAAGGTTTTGGGCCTCCATTTCCACTTTGAATTATGGTTTCGGACCGCCACTCCCAAAATATGGGGACTTATTTACCTCGCTCGCTGCGCTCGGTCGTTTAATAACAGATCTCGGGATGAACAGTAAATAAAGCATATTATTTTTCCCTCAAGTGCAAGGTACCGGTAGTTATTATAATTAACGTTATACTGTAATGAGTTAGAATATTGACGTTCCAATATTGATGCTATCGCGTGGCTCGCCCCATATTATTGAACTAGGCCTGTCACAGTAAGTCTGGGATAATAATAATGTGAAAATCAATCTGTTTGGTCAATTCATTGCCTGTCTTTCTCAACCCAGTCCACCTTATTCAAATTTGAAAAAGGTGAACAACAAAGCTGAAAAAGGTGGACATGCTGTGTGACGCAAATCGCCCGTGATTGGTCTGTCCATTGTCCATGTTTTCTGTGTCCAGTCCACCTTTTTCAAACACCCCATTACCAGGCATTGTACAGTTGTACGGTACCTACCTACCTACCTATACAGCGTACACCGTACAGTATCTTACAATATTATTATCATGATGATTTATTTGATGTCCAAGTGCAGTGTGTATGCTGGCAGGAGTGGCAGCTGGTATGAGTCTTGTGAATGATGACGGGGGGTACCGGCACAGACGTAAAAGATTTCCAGAAATTTGTTCAACAAGTCAAAGAGTTTTCTGGTGTCACAGACGACCAAGTAATAGAAAACACGTTGAAACTCACCCACTTTGATGTTGACCAGACAATCGGTATTCTCACGGACGCCTCCACAGGCCCCAAGAGCGTTGCGACTCCTGTCGAATCGTCATCGCAGCGCGCCGCCTCCCCAAACATAATCCGGAGTCCGACGGCCCCCCGTCCAAGTCCTGGTCCCCCCCGTAACGTAACCCCCGACGTAGAGATGGCCCCTGACACCAGCGGCGCCCTCCCTAAACCAAAAGTAAACCGGGATTTAATCGACTTGACCCATGATGATTCCGACATACAACGCGCGATCGAGTTGAGTCTGCGAGACTCCGGAAACCCGGTCCCGAGCTCATCCGTGACCACCGAGGAGCAGGCATTGAGTCGCGCACTAGAGGCGAGTTTCTCCGGCAATGGGAAGCGAAAACGGGAAGGATCGTGGTTCGTGGAGTCGACGAATCCACATGAACGCATCCGCGTGGATGGCTGGCCGGTCGGGATAAAGAACTGCGGGAACACCTGTTGGTTCAACGCAGTCGTCCAGGCGTTGTTCCACCTCGTGGGCTTCCGAACCCTCATCCTCAACTACACGAAGCCGCCCCGACTCTCCGAACCGCCTCCCACTCACATCGGTTTCGTCGCCGAACTCCAGCGGCTGTTCGCCTTGATGGTGGCCTCCCGTAGGAAGTACGTTGACCCCGTGAGTGCCGTCGATATACTCCGCTCTGAGTTCGCGGGCCAGTCCGCCACTCAGCAGCAGGATATTAGTGAGTTCACTCACAAACTACTGGATTGGTTGGAACTCGCATTCCAGCAAACTCGTCACGAACTCCCCATGGAAGACTCGGGTAAGAGTCCCCTGGTTACCGTGGTTACGGGGGACTCCAATCCAATGGTGGACCTATTTTACGGGCGGTTAGTATCAATATATTATTATCTCAGTGTGGCCCAATTTGATTTGGTAACCGACACTTATTGCGACTAGCCCATGTCATCCATTTTGGTTATGACCAACTTCTGGTACAATTAGAGTAGAGTGATTAGTTATGGAGTGAGTTCTGTGGGAGGGCAAATATTATTTATATTGGCTTTGGTGATCGACGCCTTGAGCTGCCTAGACAGACATTTTATAAAATATCTCGAGAAATAGTCACTCTAATCTCGTTTTGAAGGCGTCTACCCCCGAGTAAATCGAATATTGCGGTTTGAATGGTATAAGATTCTTTACAATAGGATAACAGTATAGTTGGTTATTACCAAAATAGGCGAGTCAATCTAGCCGAAAAAAGGGGTCAACCCATAACAAATTCGCAATTCATCCAAACCGATTTTTTTTTTATTCTACATTACCTTGTTAATATAATACCCTTAAAAAAGTCTATAAAAATATATTATGCGGATAACCTTCAATTTCCTGTTTCTTGTCTTAGCAACATGGATTTTACAAGGCAACAAGGGGTCTATTGGTGGAATTTTCCTCAAATTTGGTACAGACAAACTTTACTCTAATGACTATCGATTGACTGAAGTATGCACTTCTAGATCGTTACAAATTTAGCTCGCCCACTAACCTGCCACGTAACCTCGCCTACTAAACGGGTGGATGTAACCTCGCCTACTAAACGGGTGGATGTAACCTCGCCTACTAAACGGTTGGATGTAACCTCGCCTACTAAACGGGTGGATGTAACCTCGCCTACTAAACGGGTGGATATAACCTCGCCTACTAAACGGGTGGATGTAACCTCGCCTACTAAACGGGTGGGTGTAACCTCGCCTACTAAACGGGTGGATGTAACCTCGCCTACTAAACGGGTGGATGTAACCTCGCCTACTAAACGGGTGGATATAACCTCGCCTACTAAACGGGTGGATGTAACCTCGCCTACTAAACGGGTGGGTGTAACCTCGCCTACTAAACGGGTGGATGTAACCTCGCCTACTAAACGGGTGGATGTAACCTCGCCTACTAAACGGGTGGATGTAACCTCGCCTACTAAACGGGTGGATGTAACCTCGCCTACTAAACGGGTGGATGTAACCTCGCCTACTAAACGGGTGGGTGTAACCTCGCCTACTAAACGGGTGGATGTAACCTCGCCTACTAAACGGGTGGATGTAACCTCGCCTACTAAACGGGTGGATGTAACCTCGCATACTAAACGGGTGGATGTAACCTCGCCTACTAAACGGGTGGATGTAACCTCGCCTACTAAACGGGTGGCTGTAACCTCGCGTACTAAACGGTTGGATGTAACCTCGCCTACTAAACGGGTGGATGTAACCTCGCCTACTAAACGGGTGGATGTAACCTCACCTACTAAACGGGTGGCTGTATCCTCGCCTACTAAACGGGTGGCTGTAACCTCGCGTACTAAACGGTTGGATGTAACCTCGCCTACTAAACGGGTGGATATAACCTCGCCTACTAAACGGGTGGATGTAACCTCGCCTACTAAACGGGTGGATGTAACCTCGCCTACTAAACGGGTGGATGTATCCTCGCCTACTAAACGGGTGGCTGTAACCTCGCGTACTAAACGGTTGGATGTAACCTCGCCTACTAAATGGGTGGATATAACCTCGCCTACTAAACGGGTGGATGTAACCTCGCCTACTAAACGGGTGGGTGTAACCTCGCCTACTAAACGGGTGGATGTAACCTCGCCTACTAAACGGGTGGATGTAACCTCGCCTACTAAACGGGTGGATATAACCTCGCCTACTAAACGGGTGGATGTAACCTCGCCTACTAAACGGGTGGGTGTAACCTCGCCTACTAAACGGGTGGATGTAACCTCGCCTACTAAACGGGTGGATGTAACCTCGCCTACTAAACGGGTGGATGTAACCTCGCCTACTAAACGGGTGGATGTAACCTCGCCTACTAAACGGGTGGATGTAACCTCGCCTACTAAACGGGTGGATGTACCCTCGCCTACTAAACGGGTGGATGTAACCTCGCCTACTAAACGGGTGGATGTACCCTCGCCTACTAAACGGGTGGATGTAACCTCGCCTACTAAACGGGTGGATGTAACCTCGCCTACTAAACGGGTGGATGTAACCTCGCCTACTAAACGGGTGGATGTAACCTCGCCTACTAAACGGGTGGATGTAACCTCGCCTACTAAACGGGTGGATGTAACCTCGCCTACTAAACGGGTGGATGTAACCTCGCCTACTAAACGGCTGGATGTAACCTCGCCTACTAAACGGGTGGATGTAACCTCGCCTACTAAACGGGTGGATGTAACCTCGCCTACTAAACGGGTGGATGTAACCTCGCCTACTAAACGGGTGGATGTAACCTCGCCTACTAAACGGGTGGATGTAACCTCGCCTACTAAACGGGTGGATGTAACCTCGCCTACTAAACGGGTGGATGTAACCTCGCCTACTAAACGGGTGGATGTAACCTCGCCTACTAAACGGGTGGATGTAACCTCGCCTACTAAACGGGTGGATGTAACCTCGCCTACTAAACGGGTGGATGTAACCTCGCCCACTAAACGGGTGGATGTAACCTCGCCTACTAAACGGGTGGATGTAACCTCGCCTACTAAACGGGTGGATGTAACCTCGCCTACTAAACGGGTGGATGTAACCTCGCCTACTAAACGGGTGGATGTAACCTCGCCTACTAAACGGGTGGATGTAACCTCGCCTACTAAACGGGTGGATGTAACCTCGCCTACTAAACGGGTGGATGTAACCTCGCCTACTAAACGGGTGGATGTAACCTCGCCTACTAAACGGGTGGATGTAACCTCGCCTACTAAACGGGTGGATGTAACCTCGCCTACTAAACGGGTGGATGTAACCTCGCATATCGGATTTATCGACCTTAAAAAACCTTATTCCCAAAAAATGTATTTGTTATATTATAAACTATTGTGGTTTTTAGACTTTTACAAATAAATAAATTACACCTAAAATCAATAAAGCAATCATAATTTTATTATGTAAAAAATCTTCGCTAACATTGATGGAAATTATGAAATTTCCTTGCTGTGGAATTGTATAATTTTTTTACAACAGTTACCTTAATGTATCGTGAAATTTTTGATATTTAAAAATTGTATGTGACTTCTAGTTTCCGAGATATAACAATTAATGTGTAACACGCCAGTGTAAATATTACTCATTTCCCATTGAATCACAGCTTATTGCGAAATTAATAAAATTATTCTGGAACATTACTAAATTCCTACTTACTTTTCCCTACTATTCCTTTTGTTTGGCTTGTGTTATGCAAATTTACGCAGAATTTCCATGAATAAACATATGATCCGCAAAATAAAATTTTATAGACTTTTTTTTGGTCATTTATAAGGTAATATAGAATCCAAAATGTGTGGTTCGGATTGATTGCGAAATACTTATGGGTTTTTTTTGCTAGATTGACTCGACTAAAATGGAGATGATGACTATGGGATGGGGTGGTTCCATTCCATCAATGATTTGTGGTTTTGCTATGGCGGCTGCTAAGGCGTACCGGTAATCTGTTTCTTATTCGTACGACAAACTTTTAATTTATTTATTGTGCGAAACTTTTAGATCTTGCTATTTTACCACTTCCATGGTGTAATAAATATAATTATCATAATAAACCTCTACATGCAGCAAATAAATTTAATTTAGCTGCCCATAAAAATCTTTGAAAATTATAGCATAAAAAATATATGAGAGGTGGGTGTCAGAATGGGACCACAGCACGGAAAATATGAGAGATGGTTGCCAGAATGGGACCACAGCACGGAAAATATGAGAGATGATTGCCAGAATGGGATCACAGCACGAAAAATATGAGAGATGATTGCCAGAATGGGACCACAGCACAGAACATATGAGAGATGGTTTCCAGAATGGGACCACAGCACGGAAAATATGAGAGATGGTTTCCAGAATGGGATCACAGCACAGAACATATGAGAGATGGTTTCCAGAATGGGACCACAGCACGGAAAATATGAGAGATGGTTTCCAGAATGGGATCACAGCACGGAAATTATGAGAGATGATTGTCAGAATGGGACCACAGCACGGAAAATATGAGATATGATTACCAGAATGGGACCACAGCACGGAAAATATGAGAGATGATTTCCAGAATGGGATCACAGCACAGAACATATGAGAGATGGTTTCCAGAATGGGACCACAGCACGGAAAATATGGGAGATGATTGCCAGAATGGGACCACAGCACGGAAAATATGAGAGATGATTTCCAGAATGGGATCACAGCACAGAACATATGAGAGATGGTTTCCAGAATGGGACCACAGCACGGAAAATATGAGAGATGGTTTCCAGAATGGGATCACAGCACGGAAATTATGAGAGATGATTGTCAGAATGGGACCACAGCACGGAAAATATGAGATATGATTACCAGAATGGGACCACAGCACGGAAAATATGAGAGATGATTGCCAGAATGGGACCACAGCACGGAAAATATGAGAGATGATTTCCAGAATGGGATCACAGCACAGAACATATGAGAGATGGTTTCCAGAATGGGACCACAGCACGGAAAATATGAGAGATGATTGCCAGAATGGGACCACAGCACG
Organism: Nemertoderma westbladi; assembly: GCA_032718475.1. Classification (NCBI taxonomy): domain Eukaryota; kingdom Metazoa; phylum Xenacoelomorpha; order Nemertodermatida; family Nemertodermatidae; genus Nemertoderma; species Nemertoderma westbladi. Next base: position 10,178 of record JAUCBJ010005229.1, read on the forward strand.
GAAAATATGAGAGATGGTGTCCAGAATGGGACCACAGCATGGAAAATATGAGATATGAGTGCCAGAATGGGACCACAGCACGGAAAATATGAGAGATGATTGCCCGAATGGGACCACAGCACGGAAAATATGAGAGATGATTTCCAGAATAGGATCACAGCACGGAAAATATGAGATATGGTGTCCAGAATGGGACCACAGCATGGAAAATATGAGATATGAGTGCCAGAATGGGACCACAGCACGGAACAAAATATGAGAGATGGTTTCCAGAATGGGATCACAGCACGGAAAATATGAGAGATGATTGCCAGAATCGGACCACAGCACGGAAAATATGAGAGATGACTGCCAGAATAGGACCACAGCGCGGAAAATATGAGGGATGATTGCCAGAATGGGACCACAGCACGGAAAATATAAGGGATGACTGCCAGAATAGGACCACAGCGCGGAAAATATGAGGGATGATTGCCAGAATGGGACCACAGCACGGAAAATATAAGGGATGATTGCCAGAATGGGACCACAGCGCGGAAAATATGAGATATGAGTGCCAGAATGGGACCACAGCACGGAAAATATGAGAGATGGCTTCCAGAATGGGACCACAGCACGATAAATATGAGAGATGGTTACCCGAATGGGACCACAGCTCGGAAAATATGAGAGATGATTTTCAGAATGGGATCACAGCACGGAAAATATGAGAGATGATTGCCAGAATGGGACCACAGCACGGAGAATATGAGATATGGTTTCCAGAATGGGATCACAGCACGGAAAATATGAGAGATGATTGCCAGAATGGGACCACAGCACGGACAATATGAGATATGAGTGCCAGAATGGGACCACAGCACGAAAAATATGAGGGATGATTGCCAGAATGGGACCACAGCACGGAAAATATAAGGGATGGTTTCCAGAATGGGACCACAGCACGGAAAATATGAGAGATGATTGCCAGAATGGGACCACAGCACGGAAAATATGAGATGAGTGCCAGAATGGGACCACAGCACGATAAATATGAGAGATGGTTACCCGAATGGGACCACAGCTCGGAAAATATGAGAGATGGTTTCCAGAATGGGACCACTGCACGGAAAATGTGAGAGATGTGTTACAGAATGGGATCACAGCACGGAAAATATGAGAGATGGTTTCCAGAATGGGACCACAGCATGGAAAATATGAGAGATGATTGCCAGAATGGGACCACAGCACAGTAAATATGAGAGATGATTGCCAGAATGGGACCACAGCACGGAAAATATGAGAGATGATTGCCAGAATGGGACCACAGCACGGAAAATATGAGAGATGATTGCCAGAATGTGACCACAGCACGAAAGATTTATGAGCTATGAGTGCCAGAATGGGACCACAGCACGAAAAATATGAGAGATGGGTTTCAGAATGGGACCACAGCATGAAAAATATGAGAGATGTTTGCCAGAATGGGACCACAGCACGAAAAATATGAGAGATGATTACCAGAATGGGACCACAGCACGAAAAATATGAGAGATGATTGCCAGAATGGGACCACAGCACGAAAGATTGTGATATGAGTGCCAGAATGGGATTACAGCACGAAAAATATCAGAGATGGTTTCCAGAATGGGACCACCACAGTACGACAAATATGAGAGATGATTGCCAGAATGGGACCACAGCACGAAAGATTGTGATATGAGTGCCAGAATGGGATTACAGCACGAAAAATATCAGAGATGGTTTCCAGAATGGGACCACAGCATGGAAAATATGAGAGATGATTGCCAGAATGGGACCACAGCACAGTAAATATGAGAGATGATTGCCAGAATGGGACCACAGCACGGAAAATATGAGAGATGATTGCCAGAATGGGACCACAGCACGGAAAATATGAGATATGTGTGCCAGAATGGGACCACAGCACGGAAAATATGAGAGATGATTGCCAGAATGGGACCACAGCACGGAAAATATGAGAGATGATTGCCAGAATAGGACCACAGCACGGAAAATATGAGAGATGGCTTCCAGAATGGTATCACAGCACGGAAAATATGAGAGATGGTTTCCAGAATGGGACCACAGAAAATATGAGAGATGATTGCCAGAATGGGACCACAGCACGGAAAATATGAGAGATGGTTTCCAGAATGGGACCACAGCATGAAAACTATGAGAGATGTGTTCCAGAATGGGACCACAGCATGGAAAATATGAGCGAGATGATTGCCAGAATGGGACCACAGCACGGAAAATATGAGAGATGATTGCCCGAATGGGACCACAGCACGAAAAATATGAGATATGAGTGCCATAATGGGACCACAGCACGAAAAATATGAGAGATGAGTGCCAGAATGGGACCACAGCACGAAAAATATGAGAGATGATTGTCAGAATGGGACCACAGCACGAAAAATATGAGAGATGATTGCCAGAATGTGACCACAGCACGAAAGATTTATGAGCTATGAGTGCCAGAATGGGACCACAGCACGAAAAATATGAGAGATGGGTTTCAGAATGGGACCACAGCACGAAAAATATGAGAGATGTTTGCCAGAATGGGACCACAGCACGAAAAATATGAGAGATGATTGCCAGAATGGGACCACCACAGTACGACAAATATGAGAGATGATTGCCAGAATGGGACCACAGCACGAAAGATTGAGATATGAGTGCCAGAATGGGATTACAGCACGAAAAATATCAGAGATGGTTTCCAGAATGGGACCACTGCACAAAAAATGTGAGAGAGGGTTCCAGAATGGGACCACAGCACGAAAAATATCAGAGAGGGTTCCAGAATGGGACCACAGCACGAAAAATATCAGAGATGGGTTCCAGAATGGGACCACAGCACGAAAAATATCAGAGATGGGTTCCTGGATGGGACCACAGCACGAAAAATATTAGAGAGGGGTTCCGGAATGGGACCACAGCACGAAAAATATGAGATGGGTTCCAGAATGGGATCGCAGCACGAAAACTAATATTGCTATATAATTGGTGTTCACGCTGTTTGTTAGCCCCTTCATTTTGCAGACGGGGGCGGGGGGGGGGGGGGGGGGAATTCACGCAAAGCCCATTTCGGCGAATTAATATCCCGTAAACCTGTATCAATGTAAAGGAAAGGGGCAGGTTACAGTGCCATGTTATTTTAACCAAAACAATAAACTAACGTTAATAGTACACATTCAGTTTTATCAGTTCAGTTTTACACATCAGTAATCAGATGTTATTTGCTCTATTTTTGTTTTTGTCGAAAGTCCCCCCCCCCCCCCCCCCCCCCTCCGTCTGTAAAAGTTTCGGGGGGTCACTAAATCTGGTTATCGACAATACATTCAATACCGGTAACTGGTTTTGGTTTGTAGTTTGTTGATGTTGTAGGTTTATTTACACGATAAATTAATGTTAATTAATCTCAGGTACCGGGTGGACGGATTCAACCAAGGGGTTCATTTCTCCAACCTCGCCACCTTTGGCCAGTATCCGCTGCAACTCAACGGAGCCTCCAACCTCCATGAGTGTCTGGAGGAAGCGACAGCCAAGGAGGAGATCGATTCCGGTTCCGCAACCAACTCCGACCAACAGATATTCTTCACCCGCCTCCCTCCGGTACTGATATTCGAGTTGTCCAGATTTATCTACGCCGACGGACGCGCCGAGAAGGTTCACAGTAAACTCGAATTCCCAGAGACGCTGTACATGGACCGTTACATGGAAGAGAACAAAGAGGAGATACTGAGTTCCCGTGAGACAGTGCGACAGCTGCGGTCCCACCTGGGCTCCGTTCGGACTCGGCTGGAGGAGTACAACGTGTACGGCGTTGCCAGGGTTCCGTTGGTATCCGTTCTGTCGGCATGTCTCGAGTTCGCTGGGAAGGCTGTGGTGCCCATGGGTGGTACCGTACCCACGGACGGCACAATGCCCACGGGCGGCGCAGTGCCCATGGACGTGGACGGAGAGGCTGAACCATCCGGACCGTTTCCGGGTACAGTTGAACCCGCAGAGTTGGCCGCGTTGGAGGCCTGTCTGACACGATGGCGGGAGGCAGCCGAGCGGCGCGTCGCTGAGCTGACGGCGTCGGCCACGGAGTTGCGGAGTCGGATAGATGGAATGTACGAGTCGGATCGTCTGCACCAACGGAAGTACAGACTGCACGCGGTGCTGGTGCACGAGGGACAGGCCAACTCGGGGCATTACTGGGCCTACGTACGGGATGAGGAGAGCCAGGGGGAGGGGGGAGGATGGATGGGGTTCAACGACACAGTGGTTACGCGATGCGACTGGGGTGAAGTGGTCCGACACAGTGTGGGCGGCCATGGGAACGCCAGTGCCTACTGCCTCGTATACGTACAGCCGGACTCAGTCGGAGTCGGAAGGACTTCCGAGTTGCCGAGCCAACTACAGGCCGCCGTCGCCCTGGACAACGCGGCGCTGGCGGTGGAACTAACGGAGTGGGACCAACGCGCCCAGCCATCGGTCGGTCCGGACCCGGAGTCGGTGCGTTCCGACCAGGTGTGTTCAGACCAGGTACGTTCCGACCAGGTACGACCCGTCCAGGCACCATCCGACCAGGTACGATCGGACCAGGTGCGTTCCGACTCGGCTCCACGTCGTGCCGTACCCGTTGTCCTCCACACCGCGTGGTGCAACGCTAAGCGAGCCGCCCCCACCGCGCTTTCCGCGATCACCACCGCTGTTACCGGGACAACCGCCACCCAACGACTCCGAGTCGCCGTGCAACTCCAGTCGGACCGTCTCCAATCCGACGAGGTCCTCAGCTCCTCCGTGGAACCCCGACTGGAGCACCCCGGGGTCTACCTAGTCTACAACGGCGCCTCCCGGAAGCTCCTCACTCGCCACGTCTTCGAGACGCTCGCTGCGCTCGTCGAGATTCCCCGGAACCTCCCCGCCGAGGAGGAGACCATGCTGCGAGCCGTCAGCGAGTTCGCCTGGAACCACGTGTTTAACAACTTCGCGTGGGACGCCGCCGAACAAGGCGAGTATGTCGAACTCCACAGGAATTACTCGCGATTCCTGGATGTCGTACAACTCGTTGCTACCGGGTTGGGGGAGTGTTTGTGTCCGGTTACCGAGGCCAACGCGAGACGAACAACCGAGGGACTGCGGTGCGTCGCAAAGGCGTTGCGACTAAATGGGGCGTTAATAGGGGCGGGTCGGTTGGGGTTGGGGGTGGACCAGGGGTGGCTGAGAACCATGCGTCGCGTGGTCTGTCGCAGACTCAATGGCGCCGTCTGGAAGTGGTTCCACGAAGATAAGAAACACCGAGTCGCGTTGGAGTTTATGCGAGATAATATGTTGCCGGTGTTGCGAACACTGAGGGAGGGAGATGAGGATTTATCTGCACTCAATGCGATTCGGGAACTTTGGGTGTCTGGGTTGCCAACCCTGGCTAACAGTGATTATCTTAATTTATTAAACGATGTTGTAAAGGGTTTGTTTGATCGGGAGTCTGATACGATCCCCATTGAACCGCCACCGATGTGGGACGCGGAAGTCCCACATTCACACAGCGAACTTTGTCTCAAATATTCGAATATAATTCGGATATTAGGGAGGAATAAATACCCGACGCCGCGTCCGCTCATATAAATGGAATTAAATTACCAGTTTCAGCTTATATTACAGGTCCTAATAACATACTCGTTGCCTTGGATACCATCACTATGGGATAAAACTTAACTATTTTATTGTTCAATAAAATTACGTTGCCGGTAGCAACAGTTTCGATAACGAAAGTTATTTAAAATTACAAAATTTAGTCATCCGGTTGTATATGAATGTCATCCAAAAATTATTATTTATTTTAGAATATTTATATCCAAGTTTGATATCCATGTAATAAACCCATGTAATAAACCCATGTAATAAACCCATGTAATAAACCCATGTAACAAACCCATGTAATAAACCCATGTAATAAACCCATGTAATAAACCCATGTAATAAACCCATGTAATAAACCCATGTAATAAACCCATGTAATAAACCCATGTAATAAACCCATGTAATAAACCCATGTAATAAACCCATGTAATAAACCCATGTAATAAACCCATGTAATAAACCCATGTAATAAACCCATGTAATAAACCCATTTAATAAACCCATGTAATAAACCCATGTAATAAACCCATGTAATAAACCCATGTAATAAACCCATGTAATAAACCCATGTAATAAACCCATGTAATAAACCCATGTAATAAACCCATGTAATAAACCCATGTAATAAACCCATGTAATAAACCCATGTAATAAACCCATGTAATAAACCCATGTAATAAACCCATGTAATAAACCCATGTAATAAACCCATGTAATAAACCCATGTAGCAAACCCATGTAATAAACCCATGTAATAAACCCATGTAATAAACCCATGTAATAAACCCATGTAATAAACCCATGTAATAAACCCATGTAATAAACCCATGTAATAAACCCATGTAATAAACCCATGTAATAAACCCATGTAATAAACCCATGTAATAAACCCATGTAATAAACCCATGTAATAAATCCATGTTTAATTGTATCAAATGGCTTTGAATTATTTCAACTCATTGATGCAAGTCAACCTCTCTCTCGTCTCTGTGTTGTTTATGAAAAATATTCTGGAATACATAAACAATCGGATGACATTCATAAACAGTTGGTTCACTTTCCTATTTACCTTTAAGTATTTTATAACTTTAGAACGTGAGAGTTACAATGATATTGTTTCATTTATGTAGAAATTCATTAGTAAATATACCGCTAGTTATGATCAAGGGCATTTTATTTTTAATGAACAAACTTTACCGAGATTAGATATCAGTTAAGTACGGTAATTAGTTACTGGACGTTCCCAAAATACTAACCGAACATATCCATAGCTATCTATGAAATCTACTACTACTACTACTAGGTCGAGCGAACTCGGACATTGGAAATGAGATCCTTCCAGGCTTCCCGATTCTCCATAGTTGTCGCAATTTCATTTTTCCCAAGTTCAGTATCCCTTTCAAGTTGATCTATATATGTTATAGCCGGTCGTCCACGACTACGCTTTCCATGAGTTGGTTGGCAGAAAAGTATATCTGGTATGACCTCGTCTTTACTTCTCCAGCAGTGCCCACTGAATCTTAATCTGAGTTCACGGAGGGTGGTTGATACAGGTGGTATTGTACCAAAAAGCTCGGCGTTTGTCATGTGTTGTCTCCAGCTGATGTTTAGGGCTGCCCTTAGTAGTCTTGTGTAGCAACCATCGATTCGTTGTTCAAGTGATTTAGTCAGTGTCCAGGTCTCACCCCCATATAAAAATACACTTTCCACTGTGGCTCGAAAGAACTTAGTCTTCAGGTGCCTGGAGAGATCTGATTTCCAGATGGTATCCATTTTTGATAGAGCTACCCAAGCCTTTGCTTTCCTAACTTCTATGTCCTTTTTGCTACTCTCTATCCATGATCCAAGGTACTGGAAGTCGTCAACCTTCCTTAGTTGATTATTATCAATGGTTGTCAAGTTTCCATCAACATTAAAGGTCATGAATTCGGTCTTTGTAGCATTTATATGCAATCCAACCTCCTTAGCAGCCCTCTCCACTTTATTTAGTAGAAGCTATGCATCTGCTAGCGTATTAGAGAGCAGGGCGATGTCATCCGCAAAGTCGGTGTCTGTGACTGTAGTTGCCGGATATCTACTACTTCTGCGTTCTTGAAGTGTGAATCCCAGGTCTTCACCCTTTGTGGCTGTCCTCATTGCGTAATCCAGCACAATTACAAATAGTAATGGTGCTATGAAATCTACAGAGCTAAAAACTCAATAGAACGTATTATATAAATCGATATCCGGGTTATCATTATAATACTGTTTTTCTTTCAGTAGTTATCCTTCCATATTAGCCAAGTGGTTCAAGGGCCTGACCTCTATTGCCAATTAATTGACATGTCGTATATTTTTATAAGATCAACCCAGTAAGTTATACTGTAGTTAAGATTCCGCATGCTTTTTCTTTCTAATTAAATAGGCCAATCAATCACAAAAAATACATATTCTAGAGTATTTAATACACAATGACTTTCCAGGGAATTTCAAATGTTAATTAAACCTTTAGGTGCGTAAATACTGATTACGTGTCTATGTAGTTGAAACGGGATCACTTATACTTATTACTTTTGCGATATTTTAATAACATATATAATAATCCCCCAGGATCTGTAACTATTACCGCTCAAGAAATATATCCCCAAACAATGATATTACTTACAATACGCTGATAGTGGCGCAAATTTACCACAAGTGAAATTAAGTATAGTTTATTGTTTTGATTAGAAATATCGCCACTGTAACCTGCCCCTTACCAATGATCTACGACAGTAAACCCTTATACTCTGTTTCTCAAAGGAATGCAATTTCACCACCATGGGTGATCTTCCACAGTAAACCCTTCCACTCTGTTTCCCAAAGGAATGCCTGTTCACCACCACCATGGGTGATCTTCCACAGTAAACCCTTCCACTCTGTTTCCTAAAGGAATGCCTGTTCACCACCATGAGTGATCTTCCACAGTAAACCCTTCTACCCTGTTTCACAAAGGAATGCCTATTCACCACCATGGGTGATCTTCCACATAAACCCTTCCACTCTGTTTCCTAAAGGAATGCCTGTTCACCACCATGTGAGATCTTTCACAGTAAACCCTTCCACACTGTTTCCTAAAGGAATGCCTGTCGACCACCATGGGTGATCTTCCGCAGTAAACCATTCCACTCTGTTTCCTAAAGGAATGCCTGTTCACCATCATGAGTGATCTTCCATAGTAAACCCTTCTACTCTGTTTCCTAAAGGAATGCTTGTTCACCACCATTGTTGATCTTCCACAGTAAACCATTCCACTATGTTTCCTAAAGGAATGCCTGTTCACCCTTCCACAGTAAACCCTTGATTCTATTTCCTGAAGGAATGCCTATTTTCACCACCATGGGTGATCTTCCACAGTAAACCCTTCCACTCTTGTGTCTTAATGGTATACCTGTTCACTACCATGGGTGATATTCCACATTAAACCCTTCCACTCGTTCTACTAAAGGAATGCCTGTTCACCACCATGAGTAATCTTCCACAGTAAAACCTTCCACACTGTTTCCTAAAGGAATGCCTGTTCACCACCATGGGTGATCTTCCACAGTAAACCCTTACACTCTGTTTCCTAAAGGAATGCCTGTTCACTACCATGGGTGATCTTCCACTCTGTTTCCTAAAGGAATGCCTGTTCACCACCATGGGTGATCTTCCTCAGTAAACCCTTTCACTCTGTTTCATAAAGGAATGCCTGTTCACCATGGGTGATCTTCCACAGTAAACTCTTCCACTTTGTTTCACAAAGGAATTCCTGTTCACCACCATGGGTGATCTTCTACAGTAAACCCTTCCACTCTGTATCCTAAAGGAATGCCTGTTCACGTGATCTTCCACAGTAACTACTACTAGGATCGGCATGCTGCATTGCAGCTGCATTTTTAAGAAAGCTGTGCCGGCTTGTCAACAAAATTGCACCGCCACAACTCCCTATCACACATGACATTTGCTAGATCATCCGCATCTTCGAGGCCAGTGTCCTTTAAGATGCGTCTCAAGAAAGTCATGGGCTGTCCACCATGCTTATTCACTCCATGGGGCTGCCAAAGTAGAAGATTATGCACTGGCTGGTCCTCACGGCGAAATAAATGTCCTGCAAAGCGGAGGCGATTTCGTTCTAGTGTCAAGCTTGGGGGAACAATGAGACACCTCCAATGTTATATAGTGTCTGGTTGGAGATGTGTGCATTGTACTTGACACAATGAACCCGGCGTAGCATTCTTGTGAATGTGCCATCCAGAGATTTGGTGTCCTCGGCAGTTAGAGCCCAGCATGGACTCCCGTAGAGGAGTACTGGAACTACTGCTGCTCTAAATAATCGGACCTTAAGTTTCCGATTAATTCTCGGTGACTTCCAAATCCTGGAAAGCCTATTCAAGGCTGCCCATGCCTTGCCCTTACGTTGTCGAAGGTCCTCACCTGACTCCCGGATCCATGATCCCAGGTAACAGAAGTCGTCCAGATGCTCAAGCATACCATCCTTTGAGCTTATGCTCATCCGATCAGAGACTTGCTGAGGACTTTCAAAGTTAACTGTCAAAATTTTGGTCTTTCTGGAGTTAATAAAAAGACCAACACTAGAAGCAGCATGTTCTAATGAGCTGAGGAGCCGTTGGGCTCCCTCTCTCTAGGATTCTGAGAGTACTCCTAAGTCATCAGCAAAGTCTAGATCAGTTAGGTACTTGGCAGGATTTCCTCGACTTCTGGAGCCAGTAGGTGGAGTTATCATCACCCCATCATCATTATGATGATCTAAGGACATGCGTAGAACATAGTCAACCACAATAATGAACAAGAATGGTGCAAGTGTGTCTCCTTGGAGGACGCCCAATAACACTTCAAATGGTTCTGTGTCACCGTCAACAGTAGACACAAATGTTGTCGAACCATCGTATACTGATCTTATTGCTGCAATAATTTCATCAGGAATCCCATATAATGAAAGTATGCTGAACATACATGAGCGAGAGACTGAATCTAAGGCATTGAAGAAGTCAACAAAGATAACAGCCAGATGCCTGTCTTTCTTTTTGGTTAATTCTTCAATTATCCATATATATTCAATTATCTTCAATTGTGCCAAAATGGGCTCCATGGTCCCACGACCTTTACGGAACCCATTCTGATATCCACGGAGCAGTCTCTCAATGGGATCCCTGATGCGAATTAATAGAATCCTATTGTATAGCTTTGCAGCAATCGAGATCAATGAGATTCCCCGAAAAGAACCATAGAGTGTTAGGTTGCCCTTCTTGGGAACTGGCACCCACTTATTTGTTTTCATTTCTTGTGGGGCTCTTGTTGTTCGGTACTTGTCTACTATGATGGGATAGATGAGCTTTAAACACTCAGGTATTTTAAGACCTCAGGGGGAACACCATCTACTCCACTGGCACGATTGGTCTTAATGCTCTTTGCAGCAGCCTTCACTTCTGCAAAGGAGATATCGCCAATGGGAATATCTGGGAGTACAGACTCAGACACTTTTACTTCTATAAAGTTATCAGGCAATACCCTGTCATTATTGAGGAGCTTTTCAAAGTGGGCTTTCCAACCATTGAGGCGATCAGCTGGTGATTCAGCCTTAACCTTGGTGGTTGGTTGGCTTTTCCGCCCAGTAAGCAAGTTGATCGATTTCCATGCCTGGGATGATTGCCTGCTGTCGTCAGCATCATTGATGGCATCAACCTGTTGGTTTATTAGCTCCTGTAGATTAACAAAGTACTGCCTGTTCAGGGACCTAGATGCAGCTTTAACTGCATTCTTGGCCGCTGTAGTCTGTTTGAGTCGGGACTCTTTCTGCGCCTTATGAAGGTCATTTCGGCACTTCTGAATTTTGTTGTCAGTCCAGGGGGCCCCTTTCCTGTTTCGAGGGTATACATGAACTGTTTCTGCAGCTGCTAACTTAACTGCTTCTGTAAAGGCAGTATAGCCATCACAGTGATCTGCCGCCTCAGAGGCAAGAGCCTCATACCTGTTGCTCAGCTGTAGTGTGAAGCTGGATCTCACACTTGGCTGTTGCAACAGAGAGGACCAGTCATGTCGCGGCAAGGCAGATTTCGTTATTCTGCTAGCACGCAGACTAAGTCTTACCTTGGCCACAATAAGGCGGTGATCACTGGAGAAGGGTCGAAGTGTAAATGCATTACAGTCTTGTATAGAGCTCCTGTATTTCCTACGAAACAGAATATGGTCTATCTGGGACTTGTGACCACTGGGTCCACTATGAGTCCATAGCTTTCCAGTTCGCTTCTTGAACTGGGTTCCAGCCGAAAACAATCCATTTCCAGAGATAAAATCCTGAAGATGGACAGAATTTCGGTTAACACTATTGCTATAGACCCGGTCAGGTCAGGTCAGGTATTCTAGGTCATTGATCAAGAAAACATGCCACCTCCATGCAGCATAAAGGAGGTGCCACCTGTAGCTGCATAGACCCTCTTACTAGGGCAAATCTGGTCCTGTAACTAGGGCCCTCTTCGTTCTGGGATAAGGACGCCCTTGGTCCTGGATTAAGGACCCATATACTTGTCTGTAGGGGTATATGGTCAGACCAGGCAGATGGTGATCTACCAATGGCCTGACCTGACCTGACCTATTGAATGTCTGTTCACCACCATGGATGATCTACCACAGTAATCCCTTCCACTCTGTTTCCTATTGAATGTCTGTTCACTACCATTGGTGATCTTCCACAGTAAACCATTCCACTATATTTCCTAAAGGGATTCCTGTTCACCACCATGGGTGATCTACCACAGTAAACCCTTCCACTCTGTTTCCTATTGAATGTCTGTTCACTACCATGGGTGATCTTCCACAGTAAACCATTCCACTATATTTCCTAAAGGGATTCCTGTTCACCACCATGGGTGATCTACCACAGTAAACCCTTCCACTCTGTTTCCTATTGAATGTCTGTTCACTACCATGGGTGATCTTCCACAGTAAACCATTCCACTATATTTCCTAAAGGGATGCCTGTTCACCACCATGGGTGATCTACCACAGTAAACCCTTCCACTCTGTTTCCTATTGAATGCCTGTTCACTACCATGGGTGATCTTCCACAGTAAACCCTTCTACTGTAAAGTTACCTTAGTTCCAATTTATCGACCAATGAAGAATAAAAGTTCTGCCCCCAAAAAATGCTACTCCATCTGCAATAAAAGGGATCGAACCAGCGCCAAGTGATTGGCAATCAAGGAATGTAACCAGTACACCGGCCGGATGCTTTGATCTAATGACGTTAATAATTAATTAATTAATTATTATTTATAAAGTAATATTAATAATATAATTTATAATTTATTTTAATTGAAACTGATATGTCGTTTAACTGTCTTTGTACATTTTATTGAGACTTCTGCCAACCACTATCCTGCGTACCTCTTGGGTACCGGCACCTATAGTCATGAGTCTGACGTCTCTATATATACGGGAGACAGGGTATTCGTTAGTGTACCCGTTACCTCCCAGACACTGTATAGCTGTCCGTGCCACACGTTCTGCGTTGTCCGAACCCACCATTAATGCGGCGGCCGCATCCTTCCCGTCTAGCTTCCCGCAGTCCGCTGCGCGAGCTACGGTGTACACATACGCTCTAGACGACTGCAAACTCGCGTACATATCCGCTAGATGGCTCTGCATCATCTGGAACTCGGCTAAAGTCTGTCCGAACTGTTTCCGTTGGTTAACATACGGTATAGCGGCATCCAGACAGGCCATCATCGCACCGGAACACCCACTAGCAGCCAATACCCGCTCCACATCCAACCCCGTCATAAGAACGAAAGCCCCGTTCCCCTCACCCCCCAGAACGTTCTCCTCCGGAACTCTCACATTCTCCAACACGAGTTCCCCCGTTGGGGAGCCTCTGTTCCCCATCTTATCCAGCGGTTTCCCACGAGTGAACCCTTCCGAACTGGCGTCGATTATGAACGCAGTCAACTGCCTCGAAGGTTTCGCTTTCGGGTCGGTTTTCGCGTAGAGGATTACCGTGTCCAAAACAGGTCCGTTTGTGATCCACATCTTGGATCCGTTGATGACGTAGTGATCCCCGTCGCGGACTGCCGTTGTGCCCATTGACATGACGTCAGAGCCACTTTCGTGCTCAGACATGGCCAACCCCGCGATATGTTCCCCATTACATATTTTCGGTAAGAACTTTAGTTTCTGTTCCTCCGTTCCGTGAAGGTGTAGCTGGTTCCCATACAGATTCCCCTGCGCCCCAGCACTCAGTCCTATGGCCGCGTTCGCTCTGGATAGCTCCTCTCCGACTATACAATGTTCGAGAATCCCCAGACCTGATCCCCCATATTCCTCACCAACCGTCACCCCAAACAACCCCATCGCCCCGATTTTCTTCCAAACATCCGGCATTTCCGGAAACTCATTAGATTTATCCATTTTCGGTGCGAGTACCGCTAATTCCTTTTGGGCGAAATCGAACACCGACTTCCGGAGTTGTTGCTGTTCATCGGTCAGTCCGAAAAGATCATCGTTGGTAGGGAAGTGGGTGAAGTTACGCCGTGGAGTTCGATATAGCGAACGGGTGAGGCGGCTAAGTAAAGGACGCATCTTTAATAATTATTAATAATAAGATACACCTCCAGGCGAGGTAAAATAGTAAAAATTAAATTTCAAATTGGTGTACTCCTGTACTCAAGTATGTAGATCTAGATAAAATTTGATAATAAAATAAAAGTTAGGAGCGTGTAGTTAGGAAGCGCCACAGCACACGGCTACCACCACATCATCTGCACCGACCCCCAGCCGTCCCACCTATTCTCACCATCCTGTATCTGCCGCCACTGCTCTCTACCCAGCTCCAACCGATACCGCGCCCTCTCGTGTACAGTACCTCTTGTCCACCACTGTCCACATTATCTATCTCCTAACTACACGCTCCTAATAATTAATTTAGTTATTATAATTAGTGTAACTCATGTGACTAAATAACGTTGTAGCAAGAAGACACGTATCGCTTCACTACCTACATCTATGTGAGACTACACTATTATTTAATACTACTACGATTATTTAATTTAAATAATTTTATCAGGGCAGTGACATTTGCTGTTGTACTCCTGTACATTAAACAACGGAGAGTAAATGTGTTAATTAGTTTAAATCACAATTTAAATGATAAACATAATCTCCTAATATTAAGCCTTTAATTTTGACCTGGATGACGGATACTATGTAGGAATATAAATCACAGATTGTGTACAGTTCAAAGGTCAAAGGATTAAATATTATGTTATTCATAAATTATAAAGTGTTGACTAGCAGCTACTTATAAACGGCTTATTGTTAGAACAACATCTTAAATATAAGCCATTAATTATTTGTATCATCCGGTTGGTTACAGTAATATTGCTACAACTACACCCACTGACATAAATGACTGTTTCAGTAACTCTTTAATTTTGTTGATCTGCAATTTAAAGTCTATTATCATTTCAATTTATTGTACGTTACAATTTCGCGATATCCATTTCCCCTACTGTAAATAAAACCCCAAATGCCAATGCGACATGCAAACTAACTGCAGTTGAATAACGTGCCAAGTTTACAATTATTGTTCCAATTCTTTGCGTCCATCCGAACGGCAACACATCATTAGGGCATTTGGTCTTTATATCCTGTGTCGCTAGGTCCTGTGTCGCTAGGTCCTGTGTCGCTAGGTCCTGTGTCGCTAGGTCCTGTGTCGCTAGGTCCTGTGTCGCTAGGTCCTGTGTCGCTAGATCATGTGTCGTTAGGTCCTGTGTCGTTAGGTCCTTTTAATAAATAATTCCAGCCCTCACCCTCCAACCCTTATAGGTAACA